>JAQPPZ010004463.1:0-177004 GCA_028583015.1 Wollemia nobilis
GATCGTGGATGACGACATATCTAGGATGTTTGGATGGGTGGTTGTTTAACTCCGCATCAAGCATCAATACCATCCTCTGGTTTTGGCCTTTGTTATGAGAGGTCCCGTTTGACACCATGTACACGATTTCAAAATACAACACGTCTGTCATGTTCCCACATTAAGGTATAATCACCATCTAGCCATAAAAATACCACCAGCTCACTGTTGCCATGCAGTCCTCATTGGGTCTTCATAAAATTCGATCTCTACCTCGTCAACTGTGAATTGTCCATCATTTTTTGAATGTGGAGACCATTACATCCCTATCCAACAACCAATATGGAACTTCTTTTCCATGTCTATCGTGTGGGCCTCTCGAGCACTTGTATGAACTATCCGTTGTATATTGCGGGGACTCATCGTTGACGTCGTTGTCACCCATTTTCTTGACCCATAATCTCATTCATCGCCAAAATTGTTGTTCCCATTGTTAGTCCATGCAAGACTGTTGGTCCTCATAGTTGTTGCCCTTGGCTCCATTCTCTGCAAGAGCCTACGATTGAAATTAAACAGAGAACAATAAAACGAATAGATTTTATGAATATAACCGAAGCCAATAATAACTCCTAATGAAGCAATTAGCTCGTGAAGACCTTATTTTAACTTAAAGATATACAACTATATATCTATGAGTTTCATTTTATTAATATTTTTTTATTTACTATTATTTATATTTTATTATCTTTTTTTTAAATTTTAACATTAATATATATATTAATATATTTTTAATTTAATTATTCATTTTTGTTTATATTCTTTTTTTTATATTAATATATATAAGGATAATATATATACTTAATTTTTTTATTTAAATGATTTTTTTAATACTTTGGCACAAACCAAAGGAAAAGAACATAACACCTAACAAAAAGCTTGCTAACGACAAATTCTGACAAATAAGACAAAAAGAAATCGCTGACAAGAACAAGATTACCGACTAGAAAAAAAATCATCAACAAGAAAATATCATCAACAGGAAAAAGTCATCGACAAGAAAAGAGTTGTCGACAAGAAAAAAGCATCGACAATAAAATATCGTCGACAATAAAATATTATCGACAATAACTAACGATAACTGCAAACCCACAACAAAATAAAAGCATTAGACACTTAAAAAAATAACAAACATTCAAATACCAAACCAAAAATGTGGGTCCCCAATTTTGGGGTGAGTTGTGGAGTAGCCATAACAAAAGGATGGATTCAAATGATGATAGAGATAGTGATGCTCAAAGTTGTGTTGATATTGATATAGATCAGTCTATTGATGTTTTTAGTTATTTTGAAAAGCATACAAAAGGAATTGGTTTAAAGTTGAATAAAATAGGATATAAAGATACATGTTTGGGTAAACATAAAAAATGAATGAAAGAACCAATTGTATCATAAATAACACCAAAATATGAAGGTCTTAGATATATAGGACAAACAACCAACAAGGAATCATGAATTAAGTTTATGATAGGAAATTGCAACATCAAATCTATGACAAGGATTGATAGAATTAATAATAATGAAGAATTTTGTAACAGAGAATAGATGTAATAATTATGGTAGATATAGACACAAGATAGAGAAATTTTGGAATATTCATAGTTGTGAAATTTGTGGTGGATATAATCATTCACAAATATTTTATCTACAAAATGAAAAGAAAGACTAGATTAAAAATGAATTGTGGATGGATAAATATGAAATAATAGGATAATATAAAAGGAATGTTATATGGTTTCTATAGAAGGAAACCAAGTATGATAAAAATTTGCTAAGAGTATTATGATCCAAGCATAGCTTGGAAGATGACCTGATGGAAAGCATTTGTAGTGATGATCCTATAGATATGATGATCTTATGAATATTCTAGTTGATGACTTGTTGGTCTAAAAATAGGCGTATAGAATGATTGTGTGCCCAAATATTTTAACCATCATTGAATAACCTTCAAGCTATGAGGCTTTGAGGTCAATCTCCAGAGCAGGCCAATTCCTATGGAGTTTTAGTCGACTGAACTTGAAATAAAAAGGGGATGAAAAGGGTGCTAAAAGAAATAAACAAAGTTGAAGCTAGAACTTATAAAGGGTACATATTAAGCCACATCAAAGTACATGCAGTTTAAAATATTTGACCACTAAGAAATCAACTATTTTAGTTAACAGACCAACTATTTTTTCTTCAATCAAAACACATTATCATTTATTATATCTATTTTGAATACAAATTCCAGAACTAGAGAATGAATACACAAATATCTAGATAGTAGAATAGCAGCATAATCATTCAATAGGTTATACAAAAATAAGTAAACATTCATACATACATGTTCTACATAAAAATAATCAACTGGATGTTAACATTGATTCACTTGTATTTCTTCAAAAGTCAAAAACCTTTTACATGTAAATTGTAAAAGCCTAAGAGTCAACCTATTTTCTAGAGGCTCCTACCTCTATTTATAGATTTTTATATTTTAATATTTACAATGTAAGATTTTGAAAAACAAAATTTGTTACAAATATATTAGTGGGTTGAGCTTTGATCTGGGCCATCCCTTGTTCTTAAAATAATTCTCCATTATATATTTGTAATAGACTTTGTTAGTTGAATATTTCTTGAAGATTATGTCATGCATTCATGGCTCCTATCTACCTTTAGTGCTTCCTAGGATCTACAATCATGGTATGGAGATATGTCACATGTTCATGGCTTCTTTCAACCTTCAACATCTTTGACCGCAACATGGAGACATGTTGTGCAATTGTGGCTTCTTTCGAACTTTAGCACTTTTTAGAATCTTCGACCATGGCATTGATACATATCATGCGGCCATGGATTTTTTTATCCTTTCACACTTCTTAGCATATTTGAACATGGCATATATACATGTCACATGGTCATGGCTTCTTTTAGCCTTTAGCACTTCTCAACATCTTCAACCATGACATGGAGACATGTTGCATGGCTGTGACTTCTTTCAAATTTTGAAGATTTAGAAAGTGGTATGTTTGATTGTCTTTGACCATGGCATGTAGATATGTCATTTGGTAATGGATTCTTTTACCCTTTAGCACTTCTTAGCATCTTTGACCATGGCATGGAGACATATCGTGTGATCATAGCTTATTTTGATCTTTCACACTTCTCAACATCTTTGATTAGGCTATGGAGACATATCGTATGTTTATGGCTTCTTTTGGCCTTTCACACTTCTCAACATATTCGACCATGGCATGGAGACATGTCACATGGCCATGGCTTATTTTGGCATTTCACACTTCTCAACATTAATGACCATGACATGGAGACATATTGCATGGTTGTGGCTTCTTTCATCCTTTGAAGATTTGGAAAGTGGCTTGTTTGATTATCTTTGACCACAACATGGAGATATGTCACGTGGCTATGGCTTCTTTTGACCTTCAACACTTCTCAGTATCTTTGATAATGGCATGGAGACATGTCATGCGATTGTGGCTTCTTTTTATACTTAGCCAAATTTTAATGCTTTGTTCTTCGATTGCACGATAAACTTCATTAGCCAATATTTGTTTCTTTTAACTATCCTCAGGATAATCTACCCACTTTCCAAGCATAAAAAATCTAACCCCTAACTTTGACCAAATATTGCCATTCTTAGTTACAAAAATAATTTTCTAGAAGTATTGTATGGGTAGAGACAAAAAATACCCACATTCTTGGCGACTCACAAGGGATTTTCACTTGTGGAAATAAAGAACTCAAATAGCCATATTTTGAATTAAGCACTTTCTAGGGGGAGGGAAGGGGAAGAAGGGACTAAAAGAAATACTAGGAAAATAATTACCACAAGATAAAGGGAGGTGGTGGGCGATGAAATGAGAGGGTGCATGCACAAAAAGGAGGTAAAAGGTAAAAATGAAAAAATAAGGGGAAAAGCATGGGAATGACAAAATGTTTGGAGAATTAATATTTACGTGGAGGAGGGAAAAGGAGAAAATGAAAGGAGAATAACTAAAGGTGTTCATGATAAAATATACAGACGAACGCCCGAGGAAATGGAAATTCTAAACAAAAATAAGAAATGAAAGAGAAGGTAGCCCTAGAATTATCCCATCAAAATGGTAAAAAGAACTACCTAGTCCATGGGACAACCCCATAAATTGCACCTCCATGAATATACTTTGCTATAGCCACCAACTGCTTCAAGAACAAACAAATTACCATGAGCACTTGTTATCCTTGCACCATCTTTTCTTTCTCACATGGTTTAACAGGAACCTCCTTTGCTGATCAAAATTTACCATTTGAGTATTCACCTTTGCTCTTGAACTCATCTCCATTCCTAGAATAGTTTACTTTATGTTGCACATGAAGCCTTATATAGAGAAGAAAGGTGTTTCCACTAGTTGGAACCTATGGAGTCATATATCTTTATTGGGTGCTTTCTTCAAAAAAATTGGTTTGTTGTGAATTGTCTATTCTGTGTCAACCTAGATCCTTCTTTTTAGTATTTTTTAATTTTGTTGATATTATATCTTCATATGGAATGGTGTATTATCTTCATATGTCAGTTTTATTTGGTACAAGTCCTTAGGTGCATATTTTGCAAATTATGTATTGTTCTGTTATGTCCATTGGGCTATGGAGTTGGTGTACTAATTATGGAGGAAGAATATAGAAAATTTATAGAAAGCGCTCCTATGAAATATTAAATGGTTAACCAAAATATGTTCTGAATTCTTTTTTTCCAGCTATTGTAATGATCCCTTGTACAAAATGATGTAATAAACTCATCTCCTATGAGCTTGTCGTATTTATCCAGTGTGGTTTAATTAGTAGCTTATTTATTTGTCGTCTATGTACACAAAATGTGTGCCTCACCATCCATACCTATTTCAAAGGATTTCTTGAAGCTTATCTTGTGAACCTACAGTGTCTAGACCATATGACACCAAACTTGAGTTTCTCTTCATGTTTAGTTTCCCATAGGTCACATATGTCACTAATCTTGGTTAGGCATTATGCCTCTGACATTTACTTTGAAAGTCCTTAACCTTGGCTCTATGTAGACATATATTGTTCTGTTTGGATGGCTACCCAACCAAATATTAGTCTTTCTAATATCTCATGTAAGTGTTCTCTTTCCCAAGGTTATATTATGTTCCTTATCTGATGCTTCATTCCTTGTCTCACCATCTCAATTTGAGAGGTTTTCCAAAAGCAAGGGGTTTCAAATTATTTTGCACCATAGAGGAGAGTAATGTTGGTTGTTGTATCATTATAGAGTTTAATATCAAGATGCATGTAATACTGCTCTAGCTGGGTTGACCTTGATCTTGATACGTTAACTCCTACCTTTATATCGCAACTCATTTTATTTAAAAGGCTTAATTTTTTATGTTTGTAATCTTCAATGTGGAAAGGATGTAGACCTTGATTTTGAACTTTAATCACCCTTTAGTTACTTGAGATTATCAATAGATTATATCTCTAGTTCAAGCCTATTTTTGTGTGTTTCAAGAGATATTTAGATAGACATATCCCAAACAAATGGGGCACATCAGCAACCATGATGTCTTGAACAATAGCTAACTTTGGATGTTTGCATATCATCATAAGCAAATTTTTAACAATACCCATTTTTTTACCAACTTCCCTCTAAAATATATCCATTCTGGATCTTGTGTGTCCATATTTAGACCCAAACTTTTAAAATTTCTAGTGGCATAATTGATCTTTCAGCCTTTGAATCCACTATACAGTTATGTAATATACCCTTTTTCAAGAAGAGAGACAAATAAAAGGGGGAGGGAGGTGTTTGTTTAGTTTTCAATGAGATTCCCTTTACATTGTTGTCTTCTCTTGATTACCCAATAGAGATGTCAAGCAATTCCACCTTCTCATATACTAGCAAATATTCCCTTAGATTTCTAGATATTGAGACAAAGTTCTTGAATAGGTCATGAAATAGTTCAATCATTTATTCTCTCTATTCTAGTTTTATAGCCGAGAAATATAGCCCTTTATATACCTCTATCCTTTTCTGATTTAGTGATTATTTTTTGAGGTGGGAAGCTATGTGCTTATTTGATTTCTCACATCTGTGCTTTGATCTAGTGGAGATAGGGTAAAAATATCATCATGATCTCTTGGTTAAAATTCTACAAGATTTACATCTTTCCAATGCTTATAATCTTGTACTATATTGCAAGCTACCATGTTATCCATCAAAGGTAGTCTTATCATATTTTCATAATGAGCCTTTTCTATCTCAATATGAACTCCACTATGTAGCAGAGATTCAATTGGAGCTAATGTTTCATTACCCTTTTGTTCCTCATATATATCAACATCTTGTCAACCCTTTTTTTTAATTGGTCCTTGCATCATCTGTCAGCCAAAGGTTTTTGAGCTAACAAAGTTATTGTATAGTTGAACTATAGTTATTGAGATATTTCCTTTTGGACTACAAGAGTTGAATCTCTATATTTATAACTTCTTCAACTAATATTTGAATCATCGTCTTCAACTCTTACTCTATTTGAGACCTATTTTTATGAGGATCGGTGGAAATATCACTCTTGGTTATCTAAAGCAGATTGACTCATCTTCCTTAGGGAACGGGATATGCAATGGACTTATGGAAGGTTTGAGAGGACAAGAAAATTCTTTGGGAGGCATTTTTCCTACTTGGATTAGTATATTTTTAGCATGAATGGCTTCTTTAAAAATCTACGAGAATCTCTTTTCTTTAGATTGTTGAACGAGGATGCTTATATCAGAATGGAAAGCATGGATGTAATATAGATAGGCTTGAGTGGTAGAGGGTTGGACCTCTTGGGGAATTCTTTTCCAAGTCCTTTGAAAATGGATATTGAAATCGGATATGGTTTCATGAGGGGCTTTCTTGATGAATGAGAACTGAGTAAGCAGTAAGAACCTATCTTTAGACTCATTAAAATCATTGGTAAGATCTTTTACAAGATCCTCCCATGTATAGATACTTCCATGTTCTAGGGATCTATACCATAGTAACACTTTTCCCTTGAAAGAGAGAACTAACAATCTGATCATTATATCTTCAAACACTATGTCATAGATACTGGCTAGTGAAGCTATGTCTTGGTAGTGTTCAAATGCAGTTTTTTCTTTGCCTTCATAATTGGGTAGGACTTTTAGGATACTCTTAGGTATTTTATGAAGGATTTGAGATATTGAGAGGGCTTGTATCATTCCAATTTGGGCAATATTATTAAGCCATAAACGTGAGAAATAATTATACTCAAAGTTTCAAGAAAATATAGAACTGATGATTTAACATTTTTTGGTTTAATTAGCATTAGAGTTTCCAAATGAACAAAATATTATTTCCAATGAGGCCAAGACTATTCATCACATCTTAAATCCTTTGAATTAGAAAATGGAGCAAGACAATTGATTTTCTTGAACATGGACATGCATCTTTTTGTGCTCTTGTTCTAGTGGAGTCACCAAGTGATTGAAAAGAATGTTGCTAAAATAGAGTATCACCAAAACTCTTATTTATCCAAGAAGTGGGACTTACATCCCATCGGGCATGCCAAAATATATTGGTCTAAAACTATTGGTAGCACAATGGGTTTATGTTTTTATGAAGTGTGGTACTAGGATTCCAAAGGCAACTTATCATAGATCTAAGTTGAATTTTTATGGAGTTGCTAGGTGATTGAAAAGAATATTACTAAAATAGAGTATCACCAAAACTCTGATTTATTTTAAAAGTGGGAATTGCATCCCACCAAATGTGCCAAAACATTTTAATTTGAAAATTGACCTATGGAAATATTGTGCACCCAAATACTTTAACCAACATTGAATGACCTTCAAGCTATGAGGCTTTGAGGTCAATCTCTAAAGTAGGTCGGTTCCTATGGAGTTCTAGCTTACTAAACTTGAAATAAAAATGAGGGGAGGAAAGGGTGTTGAAATAAATAAAGGTACATGCACTTTAAAAGCTTTGACCACTAAGAAATCAATTATTTTAGTTAACAGACCAACTATTTTTTCTTCAATCAGAACACATTACCATTTATTATATCTATTTTAAATACAAATTCTAAAACCAAATAATGAATACACAAATATCTAGATAGTAGAATAGTAGCATAATCATTCAATAGGTTATACAAAAATAAGTAAACATTCATACATACATGTTCTACATAAAAATAATCAACTGGAGGTTAAACATTGATTCACTTGTATTTCTTCAGAAGCCAAAAATCTTTTACATGTAAATTGTAAAAGCCTAAGAGCCAACCTCTTTTCTAGAGGCTCCCACCTCTATTTATATATTTTTACATTTTAATATTTACAATGCAAGATTTTAAAAAATAAAAGTTGTTACAAAGATATTAGTGGGTTGAGCTTCGATCTAGGCCATCCCTTGTTCTTGAAATAATTCTCCACTGTAGATTTGTAACAAAGTTTGTTAGCTAAATATTTCTTGAATATTGTATCACATAGACATAGCTCCTATATATCGTCACTGCTTTCTAGGCTCTGAAATTATGTCATAGATACATGTCATGTGGTTGTGGCTTCTTTCGGCCTTCAGCATCTTTGATTATGGTATGGAGATATGTCGCATGATCGTGGCTTATTTCAGCCTTTAGCACTTCTTAGCATATTTTACCATGGTATGGAGATATATCATGTGGTCATGGATTATTTCAACCTTTCACACTTCTGAGTATCTTTTATCATAGCATAGAGACATATCATGCGATCATATCTTCTTTTGGCCTTTAGAACTTCTCACATATTTGACTATAGCATGGAGATATGTTGTGTGATAATGGTTTCTTTCAGCCTTTAAATATTTGGAAAGTGGTCTATTTGACTATCTTTGACCACAACATGGAGACATGTCATGTGGTCATGGCTTCTTTTGACATTCAGCACTTCTTAGCATCTTCAACCATGGCATGGAGATATGTTGTGCAACCATGGCTTCTTTTGGTCTTTCACACTTCTCAATATCTTCGATCATGGCATGGAGACATGTTGTGCATCCATGGCTTATTTTATCCTTTCACATTTCTTAACATCTTTGAGCACATCATGGAGATATAACATACAATTGTGGCTTCTTTCGACCTTTCACACTTCTCAGCATCTTCAATTGTGGCATGGAGACATGTTGCATGGTCATGGATTCTTTCAACCTTTGAATATTTGGAAAGTGGTATGTTTGACTATATTTGACCATGGCATGAAGATATGTTATGCAACCATGGATTTTTTTAGCCTTTAGCACTTCTCAGCATCTTCGATCATGACATGGAGACATGTTGTGTGGTTATGGCTTCTTTTTATACTTAGCCAGATTTAAATGCTTTGTTCTTCAATTGCATGACAAAATTCATCAGCCACAATTTATTTCATTTAACTATCCTCAAGACAATCAACCCACTATCCAAGCATAAAATATATGACAACCCCTAGCTTTAGCCAAATATTTTCATTCTTAGTTACAAAAATAATTTACTAGAAGTATTGTGTGGGTAGAGACAAAAAAATGCCCACATGACCCAAATACAATAATAATCCATAGATGACCCAAAGGAAGAGTTCCAGAGGTAGTGACGCAAAGGCAGTTATCCAATGGGAGTGATCCAGATAAAGTGACCCAAAGGCAGAGACCTAGAGGCAGTGACCCAAAGGTAGATCCAGTGGTAGTGATATAGAGGCAATGGCCCAAATATAGAGACCCAGAGGTGACTCAGATACATTGATCTAAAGGTATATATAGATAATTGTATCCAACCATTATAGAGTTAGAGTTGAATATTGAAGAGAAAGAAGAATTAGATATTGAAGGCAAAAATTCTTCCTACCAAATAATTTAATATGGGGAGTGTTGGAGATATTATATTATTTGGCCCCATTGTAATATTAGTTTGGTTAGATTATTTATATTTTATATAATGTATGTGTTAATATGAAAGAAAGTACAAAGTGTCAAGATATAATAAAGATTTACATGATATGTGGTAAGATGAGATATTTGTCTTTATAAGAGTAATATGAAAGGTTGCATCTCACGGATGAAAGAGGAAAACAATAGTTAGAGAATTGAAAAGTCATGAAAAATGATATATTGGATGTAAACTTCCATGCCATGTGATCAATCTATATCATACATGTAATCTTATGATGTTTTGGATATCTGAGTTATATTTTGTGAGATATTGTTATTCGAGTATTGAGATTCATTGTTATTATTTCAATAGTGATATATATTTTATTTGTATTTGATCCTGGTTAAAGCTTTCTTTGAATTAATATATTCAAAAACCTAACAAAAATCATCTATACACTTGAAAGAGGAGGACAAGTTGATATTCCTAAATGAAGGAAGTAAGGGACAAGAAGAACAAAGTGAATCATCTAGTCCTAGTCCTTGTACTACTCCAATAAGACCTTACACTCAATTATTTTGGACTTCGTGGGATTTCCACATGGTTGAAACAACCACAGAGCACTTTCAAGTTCCCTATAGACCTTAATTAGATAAAGGCTAATAATAATGATGAGCATATGAAGAATATATCTCCATCAACCATACTCACTTTCAAAAGACTGACAACTAAATATCCTAACACTTTTTTTTAGTTTGAAGTGCTTTGTCGCACCTATGATTACACCACTAATGCATAAAAGTTAAAATTATTTCCAACCACTTTAAAATATGGTGCATTATGTTGGTTCATGGGTTTGGGTGAAAATTATATCACTACTTGGGAAGGTGGAGATGGAATGAAGGTAGTTTTCTTGGAGAAATAACAAAACTATTGTAGTGTGAGAGATCGAAAGAGTGAAATTTTTAGGATGACTCAAAAAAAAAGTGAAGGACTTGAAGATTACATTGAAATATTTCAATTTGTAATGAAGAGAGGTAACATTGAGTTTTATGATGATTTGTTGTATTTTTCTAAAGGGGTTAAGAGAAGATACCATTGATATCCTAAATCTAATAGGAGGATGGAACATTTATAATCTTCCTTTACACTGTATTTTGGAATTATGTACCAATTACTCTTGCACAAGGCCATCTTTGCACAATAACAAGATAACTAGAACCACTAAGGGAGTTACAATAATTGAACTCAATAATATGTTGGAAGATTTGAAAACATATTTGGTGGGCACTTTTACTTCTTTTATAGATTTGTTGTAAAATAAAATTGAGGTAGAGGTAGTCTATTGTCCTCACTACAAAAATAAGCATGCCTTACGTGATTTTTCTTTGGATAAAACTATCAGTTGCAACATTTATGAAAAGCAATATTCAACAAAAGATTGCCAATATTTACTTGCAGTAAATACAACATTAAAGGAACTAAATATTCAAGAAAAAAATATGTTTTCTTTGTTGCACAAAGGAGGCCATTCCAAGGAGACAATCAAGGATGATATTTAAGTATACCTAATCCTTATGCTCATTCTAATTTTCCTTACTATAATCAAAATTTGTCAAATCCATAATGGCTATAATAGTCTCAATGGTCTAATAATGTTCCACCTTAGCCACAACCAGATTGGTCCAACCAATGTTATCCAAAACAAGCTTGGCAAGGCCAGCAGTGGTCATATCCACAACAATATCATCCCAATCCTCCATAATTTTGAAGATAATTTCCTCAACAACCCCAAAAACAATTATTGTTAACTCCTCCACAAGGGAATAATATTAATGCACCATCCAAACATACTCATCTTCCTGCTCATCTAGTGCCTAAACCCAATAATAGACGTGTCAAAAAACTAGTCTATGAAGTTGAAGGTACCTATCCAGTCAATTTCTTGTCTTGTAGTGAAGTCTACCACAGGTTAGAGAAATTTTTACCTGAACTTATACCTCCTATAATCACTTAAGAGGAAGGTGAACCCCAACCTATAGCAGAACCTATAACCCAGTTTGTTGTTACAAGGAAAACTATAAACCAACCTGCTATAGAACAACCTGCATGTGTGACTAAGTCACCTGCAAGATCTAGACCTACAAAAAATTCTAAAAATATAATAGAGCCTCCTTTTCATCAAATATTGATGATTCAAAAAGAAACACCCAAAACTGATTTTGATCTCATGGCAAAATTGTGTAACATCAATGTGAAAATTCCACTCTTACAATTTATAAAAGATGTTCCACTATATTCCAAGACCATTAGAGATTTGTGTGTCAAGAATCCAATAAGGAAAATAAAGGAACCCGTGACAATACACATCATGGATCAAATTTTTTATTTAATGGTTGCAAAACTTCTCCTACCCAAATATATGGATCTTGGAGTACATGTTCTCACAATACACATAGGGTAAACCAACCTTCAAAATGTTTTGATTGATCTAGGTGTAGCAATTAATGTGATGATAAAGAACACCATGACTTTGTTAGTACTACAAGATCTAATACCTAACCTCACCATATTGCAATTGGAAGATAGGTCAATAGTGAAACCTGAGGGAATTATAGACAATATCATGGTGATATTTTCCTCTTGGGAATATCTAGTAGATTTTGTAGTGCTACAAACTAAAACCTTGGTTGGGGGACATCTTTTAATACTGGGTAGACCTTGGTTAGAAATAGCAAATTCTTATATTAGTTGCAGTATATGAAGTATGACCATTTCTTATGGCATACATAATAAAACATTTACACTCTATCCACCTACAACTCCAAGTTTTTATAATGAGCACCCATGGTTTGATGAACCATATGATGGAAAAATCATCCAATAATTGGCCATGATAACTACCCAAAATCATAACCTTGAGGAATAAGTGTATGACAATGATTTCACAAGTGACAACATTTCTATCACAGAATAAATTATGCTAGTAGAACCTAGTAGCTCACAACTACCTTGTCTTCCAAATTGTCCTTTCATTACTTTCCCCTCTCAAACTACATAGTACATTGCAACTTTTCATCAACTATTGCCACACAAATGCCTTTTAAATCACTTCTTTAAAGACATCTCAATAATAGATACTAATAGTAAATATTGCAAACAAATAGAAGTTTCTCCTAGAAAAACTTTAACATCAATAGGAGTTTGCAGGAATCCCAAGAGAAATATTTGGTGTAATTGTTGATAGACCATTAACAAGCTCTTTCTTAGAATTATAATGAGATTAAGGGCATACATCCATCTATTTGCACACATAGAATATTTATAAGGGATGAATTTTAGCCTATGAGATAACCTCAAAGAAGAGTCAACCCATCTTTGACAGAAGTGGTAAAGGAAGAAATTCAAAAATAACTAAATGTCGGTTTTATCTATCCCATATCAGATAGTCAATGGGTTTCCCCACTAGTCATTGTACCAAATAATAATGGCAAATGGAGAGTCTACATAGACTATCGAGAACTTAACAAGGCTACTAAGAAATATTATTTTCCCTTGCTTTTTATTGATCAAGTTCTCGATACTCTCATAGTAAAGAAGTATTTTTGCTTATTAGATGGTTTTATTGGTTATAATCAAATCAGGGTAACTTAAGAAGATCAAGATAAAACTACTTTTACATGACCTTGGGGAATATATGCATATCGTGTCTTATCTTTTGGGCTATGTAATGCACCTACTACCTTTCAAAGGGCTATAATTTCCATTTTTATTGATCTTAATCATGATTGTTTAGAGATTTATATGGATGAATTTACTTTGTATGGTGATGCCTTTGAACAAAATCTAAATAAGTTGAAACAGGTCCTTGAAATATGCCAAGAAAACAATCTCTCTTAGCCATGAAAAATGTTATGTAATTATGACCAAAGGAATTGTCTTAGACCACTATATCTCTACATATGGCATCAAGGTAGATCCAACCAAAATTCAAATTATAAACTTCCTTCCACCACTCAATAGTTAAACATAGGTTAGAATCTTCTTAGGATATCCAAGCTACTATAGAAGGTTCATTCAAGACTTTAGCAAGATTGCTATTCCATTATTTCAATTTTTGACCAAAGCTAGCAAATTTTCTTGGAATGATGATTATCAATAAGATTTTGAAGAGCTTAAGGCAAAGCTTACCACAACACCAATACTAAGAGGACCAGATTGGGATTTACCTTTTCATATTCACACTGATTCATCATACCATGCATTAGGTACAATTCTCACCTAAAATAAGGAAAAGCAACCCTATGCCATCTATTATGTTAGCAAAAACTTAAATGGAGAAGAATTGAACCATACTATCACTTAAAAATAATTTGTTGTTGTTGTTTATGCCATAAACAAGTTTAGAAATTACATTACTAGGTATAAATTTTTTGTCCATAATGATCATTTTGCCATTAAATATCTTATGAATAAAGTTGTAGTAAGTGATAAAATTGTTCGATGGTTGTTACTTTTATAAGAATTTGAAATTACCATTTTGGACAAACCTAGTAAATAGAATGTAATGGTTGAACATATTTCTAGATTACAATTGCAAAATGATCTAGAAATTGTGCAAGATTCCTTTCCTGATGAGCATTTATTTGTCATTTCAATACACTCACCTTGGTATGGAGATATTACTAGCTATTTAGTGACAATAAAAGTGTCATCTCACTTTTCACAACATTAAAAGTAGAAGTTCATCTATGAAAGTGTTCCATATGCTTGGTTATATGGTCTTTTGTTTAATTTATGTCCTAACCATGTAATTCTAAGATGTGTGTAGGAGGAATACACCTTTGACATATTGCATGCAACTCACAATGAACCATGTGGAGGACATAATGCTACCAAAAGAACCATGTACAATTTTTTGTAAATAGGGTACTATTGGTCTGCATTATACCGTGATGCTAAAGTATATGTCTTCTGATGTGATCCATGCTAGATAAAGGGTAAACCAACTCCTTCAACAGAGATGTCCCTTCACCCTCAAGTGGTTTTAGAACCATTTGAGAAGTGGATATTAGAATTTGTTGGACCTATTATCCCTCCAAGTAAATTCAAAGAGTACATCTTGGTGTGCACAAATTATGTCACCAAATGGGCAAAAGAGAAGGTATTACAACATGCCCAAAAGGAAGTGATTCCTTATATGATGATATATTTTAGTATTTTGGAGCATCCAAGGAGATTTTATCAGATCAGGGGCCACAATTCATGTCTGATGTCATAGCTACCTTTGTGTATAAATATCAAGTGATCCATAGAAAATATTCACCATACCATCCTCAGTTTAATGATCAGGTGGAGGTCACCAATAGGGAGCTTGAGAATATCTTGACAAAGATAGTTGCTTCACATAAGGTATATTGGATACATAGACTCAAGGAGGCAATATGGGCCTATAACACTACTTGGAAAATAACAAGGTTCGCACCCTATGAAATGGCCTATGGAAAGATAGCTATCATGCCAGTTGAGTTTGAAATTCAGACCTTACACACTACGTTGAAGGTTATAATTGATCTCATGGTTGCTCAACAAGAAAGACTCTTACATGTAAATGTGTTAGATGAAATTCATCGAGATGCCTTTCAACATACTGAATTATTGCAAGTACATCGAAATTAATGGTATGATAAACATATCATTCCAAGGACTTTTCATGCAGGTGATTAGACCTTACTCTATGAATCCAAGTTTAAATATTTTAAAGAGAAGCTACATACAATATGGTTGAGCCCCTATAAAATTGAAGAAGTCTATGGTAATGATACATTCATGTAAAAAACCATTGATGACTCCTCTCGTGGCTTACTTGTCAATGGCCATCAATTAAAGTTGTACCACAAACCTCTATCAAAGTCAAATTTCATTAAATAAGTAATTCAATTACCAGAACTGCTCTAACCTATAGCCTTTTTCCAATACTTGATATATTTCCTTCAGTAAGCATATATTAAAAAAAAACAAAAATAAATAAAAAAGAGAAAAAACAATAAAGTTTTATGGTGAAAATATTAATCAATGCCATAGGGTCAAGGAAGAATATAAAAACTAGTTTTTATACCTCTTCACCCTTGAAAACGTAATATCTATTTATGAAAAACAACTTGCTAGCACAAATGGACAGTAAATTTCTAAAAACCAACTTGCTAGCAGGGATTGTCTACAAAAAAAGAAAAAAATAGAAAAAGAAAAAGAAAAATAAACAACACTAGTTCAAACTTTCTTCATGATGATAGGTCTGTATAGTATGCAGCTGAGCATGGATATCTTCAAGCATGTTATCCTCCAAGGATAATCATAGCTCTAGCAACCAGTATACTAGTCCAAGTACTTTTTCATCCCTTCATATTTTATTTTAGTTGTACATATTTCATTTTTACAAACTCTATTAAGCTTATCCACTCCCTTATCCCACTCATCCTATTCCATCTGGATTATTCTTCTCTTCCAAAATTATATATAATATTATTTATTTGGGGGGAAGGGGATAGTCATGTATATTTAAAATTTTGTATATTCAAAAAACTACTACAAAAATATGGTAAGCTAAACAGGCAAAGTTGGTGGTCAAATGAAATTGAACAAGTTGGCATAACAAAAAAAATGACTCAACCACCATTATTGTTACTGATTTTCTTAGTCAACATAATTGACAAGTTACCAAGGATATATTCCATTAAGTCAAACAAGATAAAATTCAAAATAAGGCAATCAATGGTATGGACAGGTGAGTTTCAAGACACATGCTCACATGTGAGCCTAATAGGGATAAAATAGAGATCATAAGGGTAATAATTTGATGCCATGGAACCTTTAGAATAATTTATTCTACACACTACAATGACACTTGGTTAAACCAAAAGTTGCTTATCTCCACACCACGTTTAAAAGGAAATTTCAAATCGGGTAAGTAGCATGCCAAATCATCATTTCCTTTCCTAGGCCCATTTTAAACATTGAAATATATCATTAAAACTTATCCACATGTGTGAGAATTATACATCACCTCGTATCATCATCTTTCCATGCACGAATTACCTAGGTCCTAAGTTTCCTTAGCAATTAGCATGCATCGATGTCTCACCCGTAGCACCAACTTCTCACCCTTGATACGATTATAACACTACACAAGTGTTTTGTTTCATACACCCTATTGCAAATTATCTATACATTATATTGTATTGTGTGTGCTATTAGTGAATAAAAACCCTATTTTTAATTAGACACTATGTATCCTTTTGATCATGAGCATATTTGCTAGCCTTTTGAGTGTGAGCATATTTGCTAGACCTCCATTGCAATCCTTATTGTTTACAACCTATTAATAATTCCTTGTAAATTTAAGCCCTACATCCATCAAATAAAATGGTGGATGTTATTAAGCATGTCAAAGCAACAAATATTGACACCTTAGAGTTGTGTATAGATGCTATCTAAAAATTGTCAATCCCTAAGTGGTACCTGGCCATGAAGAAATTCTAGGGCTATGACATGGTCGTTGCCCAAGGATTTATACAAAATTTGGATTTAAAGAGCATGATGTTCCATTTGTTTTATGGGGTAACTATGGAGGTTTCCATGGAGAACATTGCACGTGTATTGGAGCTTCCAGCCATAGGAAATAAATGGTATAGGATGACCAACATCAATATTATCGAGGTCATAAAAGAATTGGGTATCTCAATGAGGTATAATAGAGCAGGGAAAATCTCGATAAGTGGTATTTATTTTTCCTCATTACCACCTATATGAAAATATGTAATTATAGTCATAATGTGATATTTTACATTAGAAGGGCAATTTACTTTAATGTATGGGCATCATATAGAATTTTTGCTATCCCTAAAAAACTATGTAGATCTGAAATATCACATTGATGTACCCTACTATTTAAAGAAATCCATTGATATCATGGCTAAGAAGGTAAATAATGGTAATACACAGGCCATTACTCACCCAGGTCTGATTAAGTTGCTTATTTTGAATCAAATTGAGAATAGACCCAAGATAACTTGGGCTAAAATGGTGTTTACAACCTATGTGTCTGATTTAGAAGAGGAAACACAATAGGAATATGATAAGGAAGACCAAGAGGAATCAAAAGAGGTAAAAAATTAGGAGAAAAATAATGAAGAGGAAGCAGAGTCAAAGGAAGAAGCTGAGATAGAAGGTGAAGAAGAAGGGGAACCAAAAGGAGCAATTGAGATAGAAAATAAGGAAGAGCAAGATGAAGAAGAAGGGCCTGATGAATAAGAGATGAAGGTAGAGGAGAATTTAGGGAAAATAGTGATGAAGAATGGAGAAGACAAAAAGGAAAAGAAATAACAACATTTTCTTTTTCATAAGAATATGATGCTCCCTTAACCCCTCTATCACCTATACATCCAATGCCTGAGGTTGCCACTCCTATAGAATAATCTCTAGAGAAATCAAACAAGGAGGACAACCATGATATATTGGCTACTAGGAGAAGCATAATGTAGGGTAAGAAGGAAATCCAAAATGTGAAAAATGCACCTCCCAAAACAACCTCCAGGCCCAAGCACACCCCTAATTCTAGAGCTCTAGTTACCATATTTTCTCCTCATAGAACTAGGGCTTCACTTAAAAAACAATCAGCTCTAAAAATTCCAAATAAAAGGGATGCACTAATAGACATTTTTTATTCTAGTGAGGAAAAATCATAGCCTCTGATCAAAAATAAAAAATGGAAAAAGAACAACAAGAAGAATAGGGGATAGAAAAATAACATACAACAATTTTTGTGCAACAACTCAAGGAGGAGTTAATGGAGCTTAAGAAGGATATTGGTAATGCTAATTTAGAAAAGTGGTTGATGTATTTGGAATCAGCAGAGACCTTGCATACAATGTATACCCAAGCTACATATTTTGACAATAGGACAGAGGATATTACTACAGAAGAACCTGAGGCCCCCTCATATGTTATCAAACTTACAATAGGTAGTAAGAAGGAGAAGAGAAATAAAGAGAAAAGTAAACAAGATAGTATGGAGAAAACTCTTGAATAGCAAAAAAATACCCCTATAGCTACAAAGATACAACAAAAGGGAGAAAAGGCCACAACATTAGGAGGTGTCAAAATGAGGCCCAAAAAGATAGCTAAAAATAATTATGCCCTAGGGGAATTAAAAGTGCTAAAATAGAAATGGGTTGAAGGTCCAAAATTAGGTAAAGACACTCCCAAAAATGAGGGTATTTTAGCACAGGGTAAGTCTCTAGCTAGAAAGTAGGTTTATACTCCAACACCTCCTCCATCCAAACCAGCACCAACCACCTCAACAAAGACTGTTAAAAAAATAGTCAAGAAAATGAAATTTGATGTTAGTAGTTGATATGATGAATGAAATTTCATGAGGACATGCAATTTAGTTAGTTGGGGGGAATTATGAGTTAGAAAAATAGGCTAGGATTTTACATTCATTAGCCTTACTTTCATACCCTAACTAATTATTTTTAAGGACTTTTTAGACAATTTTAATAGTTTTTGTTTAAATGAAATGTTTTACACTTAAATATTAATGGAGTATATGTAAAAGGTAGATGTGATCATTATTGTTATTATTTTTTATATTTCCATGTATTTGTTGTCTTGGAATGTTGTTATGTACGCAAGTCATTTTTCAAACTACGAAAGGCATTGTGGAAAGATTTATAGCTACAGGTTTATTCTAAATGTTGGACATTTTGAGTCCCTAAGTCAAAGTTGTCATTGATGTCACCATTGATGCCACCAGAAGGAGTCATCATTAATTCCAAAGATTTCAGCAGGAAATAAAGGCAACAAAGATGGTCATTTGATATCAAGCAAGAAGGCAGAAGTTCGAGTGAAACAGTGCAAAAGACAGAAGTTAAAAAGGAGTGATAATATTTATTTTATAAATTATTTAAATTCAGGATGAATTTAAATTTTATAAATAAATATTAAAAGGTACTTTATCAAAGGTGAAATATTATAATGGTTAGAAGTGCCATGGTGAAAACCCAAATAAAATATTTGTAATTTTCATTACAATATTTTATATTGCAAAAGTGGGTTTACAAAGTCTAAAAATATTTTAATAAACCCAAAGGTTGGGTTGAAGGTTGAAGACCAAAGCATATTTTAAATAAATCCAAAGGTTGGATTTAAACAAGGCAAAGCTTATTTCCACCGACGTCTAGAAGACAAGGGAAGCGTCGACATTTTTAATATAATGGGAATGCATATTAATACCATGCCAAAGTTAAGTTTCGAATTACCCTTGCTCGATTTGAAAGAGAAGCGCATCGAATTTAATGCAGAGCTCGTGATAGTGTTGTGCAAATTTCGTGGTTTGACTTGATGGCGAAAGGGACAAAAGCAAGCGCATTGATTTTTTGGAAGCCAACAAGGCACTTTGGCCTAGTGGCAAGTGGGCTGCAAGCGTACGTTTTGGTGTGCATGGTGGTTAGTGTTCGAATCCTATGGAAGCTTTTGGTGGACGTGTTGAAGGCGCCAATCAATAGGTGCATACATTTTTGCAAGGCTAGGAAGGAGTCTTGAAGCACATGGTGCTTCTTCCTTCCCAACGAGCTTGTAAGCTCATGTGGTGTTTGCACCATGGGCAAGACATTGTGAGGGCTGCGTTGAGAGTTCGAAACTCTCCAAAGGCAAAGGTACATTTTTAATGTTTTATTTTTATTAATGCCTAAGTTGGAGGTATAAGGTATTTGGTGGTTGAAGTCTTTGCATTGTGATAAAGGTTGATAGTTGAGAAATATTATTAGGAGGTATAAGGAGAATTTTGGTTTTATTTTCAAGTCTTAAGTTTTGTTATTGTGGAATATTGAAAGGTTAAGACTTTGTGAGTTGTGTGTTATTTCCAATAAAGGGTTTTGTGATTATTGTGAGGATATTGCTTATTGTTTAAGTTGGAGTGATAAGGTGTAATTGTGATATTATTTTTGTGATATAAAAATTATCCTCTAACCCTTATTGAGTTTGTCAAAGAAGTAATTGTGAGTGTGGCAGATTTGTAAGGACAACTACTCTTCAAGAAAAGGTATGGGTAAAATTCTTCTTTGTTGAGTTAGATGGTTGGCTTGATTGAAAATTAAGTTTGGAGTGAAAAGGATTTGATTAGGGTTTCCTTTTCAAAGTGGTTGAGTTAATGCTTCAAGGTTTTCTGGATTGTGAGTTGTGATTAAACCTTGTTTGATAAGCATTGTTGTTTAGACCATTGGTTGAGTGAAGTACTTTGAGTTTATGCTTCAAGGTTTTCTGAATTGAGAGTTGTGATTAAAACCTTGTCTTATTAGCATTGTTGTTGAAGCCAATGGGTGATGCAAAGAACTTGAACTTGAGTTAGAAAAGAACATGAGTATCATTGTTATGTGAGATTTGTTGTTGAGCATTGTTGGAAATATTTTGAGTTGGTTGATACATGCTTGGACTAGGGTTTGTGAGAAAGGGTTGTTCCTTGAGGTGATTGGTTGAGTAGAGTTGATTAAGCCTAGTCAAGTGGATGCATGAAGTGGTTGTTCAAGTTCCATGAAACAAACTATTCTATATTTTGATTGAGTTGAGATTGAGCTTTGAGAATAGAACATATTGAGTCTCTAACAATTCTCTTTATGCTTCTATGAGATTGATTTGAGTTGAGATTGAGCTTTGAGAATAGAACATATTGAGTCTCTAACAATTCTCTTTATGCTTATATGAGATTGAGTTGAGAAAGTGATTGAGCATTGAGTATAGGACATATTGAGTCTCTAACAATTATCTTTATGATTCTATGAGATTGAACAAGTTCTATGTGGACTTGTTAAGCTAATTTGAGGTAAGTCTTTGAGAAGGCTTATGGACTATTTTTGTGTGAGCTTTTGTGGAAGCTTGCAATCATTGAGAAAGTCCTAGAGAGGACTTATTGAGTAGATTTAGACAAGTTTTGAGTGAGCTTGTTGAGCAGATTTAGACAAGTTCTAAGTGAGCTTGTTGAGCATATTTAGACAAGTTTTGAGTGAGCTTGTTGAGCAGATTTAGACAAGTTATGAGTGAACTTGTTGAGAAGATTTGAGCAGGTTCTGAGTGGACCTATTGAGCAGATTTGAGCAGGTTCTGAGTGGACCTATTGAGCAAATTTGAGAAGGTTCTGAGTGAACCTATTGAGAAGAGCTTTGGAGGTGACAGAGTAGAGAGGATAGAGTCTCCAGTGGATAGAGATCCATCAGCCAAGACATTGAGGATAGGTCTTCTGAGTGAGGACAAGAGTCTTCAAGTGGAGAGAGATCCACAATCAGTGTAGTGGAGGTAGTCTTCTAGAGGATCACCAACTAGAGCATAGGAGAAGGAGTTCTCCTATGGATAGAGATCCACAAACCATATTTAGGGGATCAACATCTCCTTTGGATAGAGGTCCATAAACATTGTAATTGGGAAGGATTCCCAAAATATTATTTGAGAAATATTTAGAAGAAATATTTTCTCTATGGAGGTAGCCCACATTGGGTGAACCATGTTAAAATTTGTGTCTCTATTGTGTATGGTGTTTTGTGCATTGCTTTGATTACTACTATTGATACTGCTATCTATACACTACATAATATTGATTTGAAAAGAAAAGTAAAAAGTGGTCTTATACTATTCACCCCCTCTCAGTATAAGCTTGTGTTCTTCAATTGGTATCAGAGCGGGTTCCTTCAGAAGAGTTTGATAGCTTGAAGGAAAAGTAGTCTAAGAACACAATGGATCAAAAGGATCAAAGGGATGGGTCCTTCAATAATGGAGTACCAGTATTTGATGGAAGTGACTTCTTGTATTGGTGTGTGTTGATGAGATTTCACCTGATGGCACTTGGCAATGAAGTTTGGGATGCAGTGGAACTTGGATATGATTTAGCAGTAAATCCTCCTACAGATAAGGAAGGTAAGCTTCTAATGCATGCAAATTCAAGATCTATGAATGCAATTATAAAAGGGTTGCGTAGATCAGAATCTATGAAGGTTATGGAGTGTACAATAACAAAAGATATGTGGGAACTATTACATACCATATATGAAGGAGATAAAAGTGTCAGGAAAGCTAAGATCAAAAATCTCAAAGGAGAATTTGAGAACCTAAGAATGCGGGATGATGAAAATATTCGTGACTATCTCAACAAGGTTGATGAACTTATACATGAGATGAAAGGTCTTGGAATGAAGGTTGATGAATCTGATGCTTGTGATAAGATCTTGAGAACTCTTCCAAAAAGGTATAGTGAAAAGGTTTCTGCTATAGAAACATCAATTGATAGTGATAGTCTAACAAGAAATTCTTTTCTTGGCATGCTTACTACTTTTGAGATAAGAACAAAAGATCCTATTCCTCCTAAAGAAGCTGCATTCAAAGTGGACAAAAAGAAAAAGGGTAAGAAGACAGAATCAAGCAGTGAGTCATCTAGTGATGAAGAAGAAAATTATGGTAGAAGAGATAAAGGTTCCAGAAGACCCATAGATCTAAGATCTGTTAAGTGTTTTAATTGTGGAAAGTATGGACATTATGCAACAGAGTGCAAAGAGCCAAAGAGCAACAATGATGAAGAAAAATAGGACCACAGGTACAGGGAATCAGAAAGATACAAGCACCAAAAGAAAAGCAAGGATGGACAAAGCAGACAAGGAAAGAAGTTCTTCCAAAGGCAAAAGAGAAGCTACTATGCGGATAATGCAAGTAAGTACTCAAATGATAGTGATGCTAGTTTTTCAGACAATGATAGAGATGAAGTCCTATTTATGGTTGAAGAGAAAGAACCAGTTAAGAGAAAGACTCCAATTATTCTCAAGTGTTTTAGATGTGGTAAATTTGGACATCTTGAAGATGATTGCACAAGGGATGGTTATAGTTTCAGTGATGATGATTTTGAAGATGCACTTGAAAGACCAGATGAAAATATTCTAATGGCATTAGAAGAAGAAGTGAGTGATCCTATAGAAGACAAGCCAAAAGAAATAAATGATATGGACAAAGGCAAAAAAATAGAGGATTATTCAGTAGAGAATGGTTATGATCTCAAGGGAGAACTTATCTATGCCCTTGACATAATAAAGAAGGTAAGAAAGCAACACTCTAAGCTTGAAAGTCAGTTTCAAGAATGTGATGAAGAAATATTATTGCTCATAGAGGATTTAGAAAAGTCAAAGGCTAAGGCAAGCAAGTTCAAAGATAAGTTAGAAGCAAAGATTCTGGAATGTGAAAAGTTAACACAAGAAGTGGCCCTACTAAAGGAAGATTTAGAGGATTCCAAGAATAAGCTATACAAGTATGTAAACAGTGCAAAGAGTGTGGATAAAATAGTCAAGATACAAAGAAGAGCAACAAACAAGACAAGTCTTGGTTCTAAATAGGTTCAAAAGAAAAGGGAAGAAGAGTCTACTTCAAGTCTTGAAGAAGAAGAAACTTCAGAAGAAGATACATCAGAAGAAGACAGTGTAAGTGGGAGTGAGACATCAGAGGATGAGTTGGACAACAAAGAGTTCAACAAAGATAGGAACAATGCACAGAGAAGATACAGATGGAACAACAATCAGAACAGGAGACCAATGAGGTCAAGACAAGGAAGCTTCAATGGAAGATGTTTTTCATGTCACAGGTTTGGACACATGGCTTCACAATGCAAGACACATGAAAGATAGGAATATGGAAAAGGATAACTTTTCCAAGGGTATTGCTACTCATGTAATGAGTTTGGTCACAAGGCAATGAATTGCAAGATTCATGACAGAAGAGGATATGGCTTCACAAGGAGAAATCCTAAGACAGTTGCACCTCCAAGGAATAATAACATTAAGTGTTATAAGTGCAATAATGATGGTCACACAACAAGATGGTGTAGAGCAAATATTCCAGAATCAGACATGAACAGGAACAAGAATATGAACAGGAATAGGAATATGAACAGGAACAAGAATATGAACAGGAATAGGAACATGGATGAGAACAAGAACAGGAATAGGAACATAAGTGATGACAGGAACAGGGATGATGACTTGGAAAAGAGGATTCAGAAAACTCAGAAAAGAAGAGAAAAATATAAAGGTAAAGAACAATGCTTTCGGGGAGTAGAAATACTCCCACCCCAGAATTAACCACCTCATGTGGAGGTGGGGGAGGGGCTAAGCTAAGAGGCTCATTCTTAGCCCCGAGCCCCAAAGGTGACCCTTTGCCATTGATGTCAAAGGGGGAGAGATTTGTGTATTGGGGAGAGATTTGATATGGGGAGAGATTTGATATTTAAGAGAGCATTGAGCCAGGGGGAGCAATGTCCCAAGGGGAGCAGAAGAAAAAGAAAGGTCAGGTTTCAGTAAAAGGATATGGGTTGCCATCAATGACAAAGGGGGAGATTGTTGGACATTTTGAGTCCCTAAGTCAAAGTTGTCATTGATGTCACCATTGATGCCACCAGAAGGAGTCATCATTAATTCCAAAGATTTCAGCAAGAAATAAAGGCAACAAAGATGGTCATTTGATATTCAAGCAAGAAGGTAGAAGTTCGAGTGAAACAATGCAAAAGACAGAAGTTAAAAAGGAGTGATAATATTTATTTTATAAATTATTTAAATTCAGGATGAATTTAAATTTTATAAATAAATATTAAAAGGTACTTTATCAAAGGTGAAATATTATAATGGTTAGAAGTGCCATGGTGAAAACCCAAATAAAATATTTGTAATTTTCATTACAATATTTTATATTGCAAAAGTGGGTTTACAAAGTCTAAAAATATTTTAATAAACCCAAAGGTTGGGTTGAAGGTTGAAGACCAAAGCATATTTTAAATAAATCCAAAGGTTGGATTTAAACAAGGCAAAGCTTATTTCCATCGATGTCTAGAAGACAAGGGAAGCGCCGACATTTTTAATATAATGGGAATGCATATTAATACCATGCCAAAGTTAAGTTTCGATTTACCCTTGCTCGATTTGAAAGAGAAGTACATCGAATTTAATGCAGAGCTCGTGATAGTGTTGTGCAAATTTTGTGGTTTGACTTGACGGTGAAAGGGACAAAAGCAAGCGCATTGATTGTTTGGAAGCCAACAAGGCACTTTGGCCTAGTGGCAAGTGGGCTGCAAGCGTACATTTTGGTGTGCATGGTGGTTAGTGTTCGAATCCCGTGGAAGCTTTTGGTGGACGCGTTGAAGGTGCCAATCAATAGGCGCATACGTTTTTGCAAGGCTAGGAAGGAGTCTTGAAGCACGTGGTGCTTCTTCCTTCCCAATGAGCTTGTAAGCTCGTGTGGTGTTTGCACCGTGGGCAAAGACATTGTGAGGGCTGCGTTGAGAGTTCGAAACTCTCCAAAGGCAAAGGTACATTTTTAATGTTTTATTTTTATTAATGCCTAAGTTGGAGGTATAAGGTATTTGGTGGTTGAAGTCTTTGCATTGTGATAAAGGTTGATAGTTGAGAAATATCATTAGGAGGTATAAGGAGAATTTTGTTTTTATTTTCAAGTCTTAAGTTTTATTATTGTGGAATATTGAAAGGTTAAGACTTTGTGAGTTGTGTGTTATTTCCAATAAAGGGTTTTGTGATTATTGTGAGGATATTGCTTATTGTTTAAGTTGGAGTGATATTATTTTTGTGATATAAAAATTATCCTCTAACCCTTATTGAGTTTGTCAAAGAAGTAATTGTGAGTGTGGCAGATTTGTAAGGACAACTACTCTTCAAGAAAAGGTATGGGCAAAATTCTTCTTTGTTGAGTTAGATGGTTGGCTTGATTGAAAATTAAGTTTGGAGTGAAAAGGATTTGATTAGGGTTTCCTTTTCAAAAGTGGTTGAGTTAATGCTTCAAGGTTTTCTAGATTGTGAGTTGTGATTAAACCTTGTTTGATAAGCATTGTTGTTTAGACCATTGGTTGAGTGAAGTACTTTGAGTTTATGCTTCAAGGTTTTCTCAATTGAGAGTTGTGATTAAAACCTTGTCTTATTAGAATTGTTGTTGAAGCCAATGGGTGATGCAAAGAACTTGAACTTGAGTTAGAAAAGAACATGAGTATCATTGTTATGTGAGATTTGTTGGAAACATTTTGAGTTGGTTGATACATGCTTGGACTAGGGTTTGTGAGAAAGGGTTGTTCCTTGAGGTGATTGGTTGAGTAGAGTTGATTAAGCCTAGTCAAGTGGATGCATGAAGTGGTTGTTCAAGTTCCATGAAACAAACTATTCTATATTCTGATTGAGTTGAGATTGAGCTTTGAGAATAGAACATATTGAGTCTCTAACAATTCTCTTTATGCTTCTATGAGATTGATTTGAGTTGAGATTGAGCTTTGAGAATAGAACATATTGAGTCTCTAACAATTCTCTTTATGCTTCTATGAGATTGAGTTGAGAAAGTGATTGAGCATTGAGTATAGGACATATTGAGTCTCTAACAATTCTCTTTATGATTCTATGAGATTGAACAAGTTCTGTGTGGACTTGTTAAGTTGATTTGAGGCAAGTCTTTGAGAAGGCTTATGGACTATTTTGTGTGAGCTTTTGTGGAAGCTTGCAATGCAGATTTGAGCAAGTCCTAGAGAGGACTTATTGAGTAAATTTAGACAAGTTCTGAGTGAGCTTGTTGAGAAGATTTAGACAAGTTTTGAGTGAGCTTGTTGAGCAGATTTAGACAAGTTCTGAGTGAGCTTGTTGAGCAGATTTGAGCAGGTTATAAGTGGACCTATTGAGAATATTTGAGTAGGTTCTGAGTGGACCTATTGAGCAGATTTGAGAAGGTTCTGAGTGAACCTATTGAGTAGAGCTTTGGAGGTGATAGAGTAGAGAGGACAGAGACTCCAGTGGATAGAGATCCATCAGCCAGGACATTGAGGATAGGTCTTCTGAGTGAGGACAAGAGTCTTCAAGTGGAGAGAGATCCATAGTCAGTGTAGTGGAGGTAGTCTTCTAGAGGATCACCATCCAGAGCATAGGAGAAGGAGTTCTCCTGTGGATAGAGATCCACAAACCAGATTTAGGGGATCAACATCTCCTTTGGACAGAGGTCCATAAACATTGTAATTGGGAAGGATTCCCAAAATATTATTTGAGAAATATTTAGAAGAAATATTTTCTCTATGGAGGTAGCCCACATTGGGTGAACCACGTTAAAATTTGTGTCTCTATTGTGTATGGTGTTTTGTGCATTGCTTTGATTACTGCTATTGATACTACTATCTATACACTGCATAATATTGATTTGAAAAGAAAAGTAAAAAGTGGTCTTATATTGTTCACCCCTCCCTCTCAGTATAAGCTTGTGTTCTTCACTAAAAAAATAGGGAACTCCTATAAATCCATATATGAATCCCCGTGAGTGTGGTCTATCGGCAAGGATGCCACTCACATTATCGGTAATGTAACTTGGGTTCAATCCCCATGGTGGATGTGTATAAGAAGTATTACTAAAAAAAAATCTAGATATGCACAAAACCAGGCCAAAATTATAGGATGTATTTCCTAGAAAATAAGAGTTAAAACCTCTTGCATTTTATGGAACTATTTCTAAAATTAAGGGAGTTGAATAAGTTGAGCAACTAGCAAAAAGTAACCTATCAATAGTAGCAGTAATACAATAGGGCAGAATCTGTATGAAATAACAATATGATAGCTTAGATGGATAGGAAGTAGTTGGAAATAAGTTGAGACATCACATACCTCCTATTGATTAGAAAAAACTAGTAGGAGATATTTTGTCTCTCCTATAGATTAGAAACAAATATGATTTCATTTCTAAATTTGATTGTAGCATGACCTTTATTCCTGCAATTAATTTATAAATTAGTTTTCAAAATTAGTTGAGTTTGTTCTAGAATAAGGAGTCTGGTACATTATAAATACCAGCTAAAATATTGTATTGAGATTTAGAGAAAACATGCATCAAATATCTTTAACTTTTTCATTCTAGTTTTTTATTACAATATTTGACTATCATGATTGTCCATTTCTAGAAATGACAAAAATTGTCTTTTTAAAGAAAAAAATGATTTTCTTGCCTATTTGATGTCTACAATATTTGTATTATGATGGGTAATGAATATTAATGCTTTGAAGTAGACTTGGGTATAGAGGAGGAAGATATTTTATGTTGTTACAGGTTTAGCAAGGGCCCACTAAACCTAGACAATCCATAAAATATCTCTCTTGTTAGATTTAGATTAAAGTAGGTGATTGATAAGTTAGTTTATTTTGAATGAATTATTTCTAGCTATTAGGTAGGAGTTCATTTGTTGTATTTTCAAACATTAAATTAGGAGTAATATGACTACAGTCAACCGTATATTTAGGATTTTTTTCATAACACATGTTCTAATTTTTCAGTTTGTTTCAATTTTTTCTTGCTTTCTTAGGAAGGAACTACTTAGTGTATGCAAAAAAATATATTGTCTCATTCAGAGCAATGTCCCTTTTAAATCAAACCTGGTGTGAAATTATTGATTTATCTAGAATCTATGGTTGCTCATGGTGTGAAAGTTTTGAGCTATTAGATAATGTTATTATTGATTTTGAGTTATTAATCTAATTAGATGGGTAGCATTATTATTATTATTGGAATAAAGAACAATTAAGACCATAGTAAAATCTAATTTAATTAAGGTTTAATTTAAATAAAAGGATTGCTTAAATCCTTATGGTTGAGCATATTTTAAAGTATTGCTTAGTTGGCCCTCTCCCTTATCGTGCATGGGTGATGCTTGAATCACCAAATATGGAAATTATGGAGGTAACACTTCTTGAAAATAACGTTACCATTGTTGTGCACAAGAGTGATAAAACTCTTTGGTTAATAATGGAGGCTCTGGGAGGTTGGGGTTGGATTGCATCAAGCATGGAAAGGCAGCACGGTAGTGGACGTCAGTTGAGCTATTAGCAGGTAATTCCTTGATGTAATTAGTGGTTTAATTAATACCTTTGCTTGATAATATTTATGCTTTAACCTGTGGTTTTTTGAGATTTTTTTTTATCCTATAAATTGGGTGCTTTAAGGTTGATCTCTTTTCAACCCCAGTAGTTTTGTAGCACCCACTATTTGGTTTCATTATTTAGCTTGCATTCAATGTGCATTGGTCTGTAGCACTCGATCATTTGTGCTAGCAAGATGGTGTGAGTATGTTGAGGTATACCAACCAGTTGAGATATCCTTTCCTTTATGAATGTATTGTTGTCATGGTTGTGTCACCTATTTATTTTCTTGAGGATGCTTGGTGTAATTATCCCCTGTGAGCACCTAGTGTTATCTTTGTATGTGATTGTTTTGAGTGAGATTTCTTCCTTTGGATGCTTTGTATGTTGTTAGTGCCCATGCCCTGAGAATTTTTTTGTCATCATACATAAAGGGAATACCCAGTGTCTCCTATTGAATCCTTTTTGTAGTGGGTGTAGTGTATTAGTTGAAGTTGGATCCATCTGGAGCTGCTTATTGTCTACCAAGCCACCTTTATTTTTTTATTGTTTTAAGAGTTTATTGTTGTGATGTTAAACCTTAGACTTTCATATGCTTGGTAAAATGAAGTATAATACTAATATAATATTTAATAAAGTACTTTGATTATATCTTGGTTAGTAAATTACTTTGCTTATAGTTTAATAAAGTGCCTTGATTATATTGTTAATAAAGTGCTTTGATCATATAATGTTTAATACAGTACTTTGATTATATCTTGGTTAGTAAGGTACTTTCCTTATATTTTAATAAAGTAACTTGATTATATATTTTTAATAAAGTGCTTTGATTGCATAATATTTAATAAGGTACTTTATTTATATCTTGGTTAGTAAATTACTTTGTATAATTCATGTTTAGTAAAGTACTTTAATAATATCTTGTTCTTAAGTTTTTTGATAGCATCTAAATAAATAAGGTATTAAAGTAATATCTTACTTTAATGTAGTTTTAGTGCCTTGTATTGATTAATTCAAGAAATGAACATTAAGAGTAATATTAGTTGTTGCTCTTGGTGTACTTGATGAATTTTTATTTTGGTTTTGAAAAAGAAACTACTATAACAAATTCTTGAGAACTGGGTGGATTAAGGATTCATTATAAAGAGAAGTATGGGATTCTCTTAGATATGTTTAAATGTTTATTTATTTTTTTTTAAATAGAAGCTACTATAGTGATTCCTAATACTTTTATGGGTTAACGAATCATTATAAAGAGATGGAATTCTCTTATTGGTTGGTCTATTTATTTATCCAATGCATAGATGGTTGCATTGTGAAATTACCATGTTAAAGTTGCATTGCATTTAGAGCTATCCTAATCCCTAAATATCCATCATAAACCAATAATGGATACCTTATCAAAAAGGAGTTGTGGTTTTGTAGATGTATTGAAGATCTCGGCTTCGTAGATTCTAGAAATGAATAGGTAGTTTGAAAAAAGAAGCAAAAGCTATATAAAATAATTTTGTGTTCAAAGATGTTTGTAAATTCAAATTTTGTACCATTGAAAGTTTTGGTTGTGATAAATTTATATATTTTTTGTGCCTTGAGCAATTTTTTCCCCCTTTTTTCTGAGCGATTGGCGGAGCGATTATCGAGATTCCCACAGTTGGTAGGTGGTTTGTGGGTGTGGGTGGTTTAGCCCACGGGATTGTGCCCATTGTATACTAATACCACATAGTGGTTTAAGGTTGTGAGATTTTATTTTATATTTTATTGTAATGTCCCATTTTCGGGTAAGAAAGGAAAATAATAATATCAAGGAGTGGCTCTTGTTTTTGCTAGAGTAGCCCACATCGGGTGAACCAGGGTAAATCTCGTGTGTCATATGTGCATTGTGTGGTGTCATTTCTTCTAAGTTATTTATTTTTGCATTATTTTTGGAATAAGTTTTTGTAGATCTCTTCACCCACAAGATTCTAGGTTCTTGTAGACCTAGAAAATTGATCCACTTGAGTGAGAAATTTTCCCTAGATCCTTAGGGAGACCCTCCAACTTTCCCTAAAAAATTTTGGACCTCCCTTCCCCCTTATTTCCTTCTTTTTTCCTCTTTATGTGAAATCACAATCGGCCTTCGTAGGGCTTGATTTTGCATAGCTAGGGTTTTCTCCTAGAAAATCCTAATTTTCAAAGTTGATATTTTCAAGGTTAGTTTTTCTTAGTTTTCCCACCCATTCCTCTTTCAAATCCCTTATAAATAGAGGGTTTTAAATCTCCTTTTTCACTTGGAAGTTCATAATCAAGCAAGTTCTAAAATTTTCAAAGTGATTTTGTAAATGCTTAGTTCAAGTTTCTAAGCAAGCTAAAGTGATCTATTGAAGCTCTCCAACCATTGTGGATTATTTCTTCTACTACATTGTTTGTGTGTTTTATGTTTTTGGTGGATAAAATTTGAATCCGTAAGGAGGATATCTACTATTTTGAGGTCTCCATCCTTTTTCTTGCTTTTTCGCTAAACACCAGGTTGTTTTTGCACTTCTACATTTACATATTAGTTAGATTTTATTTTGTATTAATTCACCTGCATTATTTGAGGGTTTTTCTCCTCTTCTACAATATCACTCCTGGTAATTTTGAGGTACGGTTTCATCATTCTAAAAAATTGTGATCACTTCATATGGGGTGTGATTTCATGCAGGCTAGGATTGGGGGAAATTTGCTACCACCAAACCTTAGGTTTGCATTTCATGCTACATTTTGATCATAATAGCATATTCTATGTTTTTTTATCATACCATTCTACTATATTTTATTATATTTAATCATCTTCCAAAGGTCAACTTTCTCTTTTTTTCAAAGGTTAGCTAAAAGTACCTAGGGTGCTTGATTACTACACCTCCAAGTATAGACATACAATAACCTAAGAAGGCTCTCTAATGCTAATCATATTTTTCAAGAGTTTGTGAAGCTATTTTGGAGGAATAGGAATCATGGGATATTATTGGATGAAATATAAAGCTTGGATAAACCACCAAATAAATATAAGTACCCTAATTAATATCTAGGTTGTTTATTGGATAATTTCTATTTCTCCCAAAATCCTAGATCATATTTAAAAAGAAAATATGAAATTGATTTCAGGCATTTGAAAATATAAAAAACATATAGTGTGCACTTAGGGTTTAATATTGCTTGTACATATTCTCTTGAACCCTTGCTTAAAATATTCCATTTTGCAATCCTAGGGTTAGAAATCATTCAAATAAAAGAATCATTCTAGGATCAGCTCTTGTCTTCTTGCATATTATTTTTACATTGTTCTTTATCTTTCTTAGTTTAGTTATAGAAATGCCAAACATAGGTGATTATCTTAAATTGAATACATCGAACATATTCCACCCCTAAACTCAAAGTGAATCCTAAAATGATTCTTGGTGAACCCTTTTCCCTCCACACTTAGTGTAGAGTTACAATGGCCATTGCAGTCACCTCAAGGCTTCCTTATAGATCTAGCCTTGAGAATCATACATTGGTGCATGGTTTTCCCCCTCTACATATTTGGTTAACTCAACATGAAGACACATCTTAGTGGATAAATTAGGAAGCTTATTCCTTGTTTTGTTTCTCTTTTAAAAACTTTTAATAATACCACTAATTTGTTTACCTAGAGTTAGAAGAATATTAATAATATCTTAAAATATTCTTGTGTGTGTTTCATTAGTCTTATCTTCTATCCTTTTGCTTCTTCTAATGGATCCAATCCTTAGAAGTCAGTAAGAGTAGCTATAATCTAATCATGTTCCCCAAGAAGATGATCATATTGATAGAGAGAACCCTAACCTTGATACAGAAGAGCAGGAGGATGAGGGAACTAAAAAAAATTATGACCCCCTTAAAGGGCTCGATGGGTGCTACTAATTTAAATCATTTGATCACATATAAGTTTTTATGAAATGCTATAAGGAGGAATTTCTTGAATCTATGAGGTAGGAAGCTCAAATTGAGAAAGATGAGACTACCCCTCATTCAATAGTCTCTCCTAAACACATTCATACTAACCCTTTATTTGAATCTTTGAATCATGGTAATCATACCCGTCAACTTACTTATGTCATTACTATAACCACCAACATTGGAGGAAGTTTGTAAATCCCTTCAACTAGTAGTGTCTCTCAAAATTATTTTTAATTTCCTCCTCAATCCACTCATCTCAATAATTTTGCTTCTATTCCACCAACTGTTAGGTATCCTCTCTAGCAAGATACCACATATCACAATAGTATCAATGCCTTCAACGTAGGCCAAGTTCCCATTCAACATCTTACCTATCCCTTAGGGAGTCTGGGGATATTGCACAATACCAATCTTGAGGTACAAATTTTGACAAATATGGTAAACTATTAATTTTAAAAGTGGAAATGATTCAACCTTCTGGTTTCACTTACAACTATAAATAATTGTACAATAAAGCTCTAGACCCTATTGTTGCTGCTAGATCTTATCCTAAGCATTTTCCCATGTCGGTTTTACCCATATATAAGAGAATAGAAGATCCGATTGAGAATCTAAGAAGGTTCAGAATAGCTTGCCATGATCTTATTTAAGATGATATGTTGTTACTAAAGATATTTTCTAATATTCTTGTGAGTATGGCACTAGAATGGCATTATCAATTACCTAGTCATTCTTTGAGAAATTTTGAAGAAACAGTTGAATTATTTATCCAACAGTTTGGTGCCTATGTTGAGAAGAATGTGACCATGAAAAATATCTACAATTTGAAACAAGGTAAGGAGGAAATTATTTCAAAATTCTTGGCTCATTGGAGAATTCTAGTTGATCATTTGGGATATACCTTACCTCCTCGAGACATGCTTGAGATATTCATTGGAAATTTGCATGAGTAGTTATCTTTTGCATTAGAAACAACAACTATCACATATTTTGATCAAGCAATTGAGTTAGCAAGGAAAGTGGAACAAGTTCTTATCAGAAGAGGATAGCTCAAAGTGAAAGAAGATAAAATTACTAAGTCATAGCATAAGAATAGGCATGTGGTAGTAGAGGTTGTAGCAAATAATAGGCATGTTAACAATATCGTTAATAACCTACAAAATATGATACTTCAAAAACCTCCACTAAGGAACTTTGCAAAACTTAACATACCTATGGAAGTGGTTTAAAAGTAGATTTTGGAAGCTAATATGGTTGAATTTCCTCTCATAAGGTAACCAGATACTACAACTAACTTGTATAAGGTAGGTCAAAATTGTGCATATCACAAGATAGAAGATCATTGGACAAATTCTTTTAAAAAGTTAAAACATGTGATTCAAGACTTAATTGATGTGGGGTGACTTGTTGTAGATGGCCCTCAACCATAAAATAATAAACCTACTACTCAACAAGCATCTATAACTAATCAAGATATGGAAATATTTAAATATCTACTACCGAAGCATGGAAAACTAGTAACTAATTAAATATCTTATCAGAATGATTTAGCTTCCTATGGTAATATGGTTGGCATGGTTGGATTGACAACAAGGAAACAGGCTCAAGTTCAACCAACATAGCACCCTCAGCAAAAGAAGAGTTCCTTATCATATCCCATTTTTATTTTAAAGAGTAATCAAATGAAGAGTACAGGAATAGGGAACCCACCCTTGGTCTTAAATCCTCAAACCTCCTTTGATCTTTAACAATAGTTAGCTAGTACTCCAACCAATATTTCTATCCTAAAACTCTTGCAAACTTCCCCTAATAATAGGGAAGCCTTGTTGGAACTCCTAATACAACAATCTATCCCTCCAAATATTTCTCCCAATGATATGGTTAATGTTGTAGGTTCTCTTGGGATACATATCTCATTCTTGGATGACGATATTTCTTCCTCAAACCTATGAGGGGATTCTTCCCTTCACATTACTACATTCATTGGGGAAATTTTTTTTAAATGTATCTTGATTGATAATGGTTCTTCCTTTAATTTATGCACTTATCAATTTTTCCAAAATTTTGGACTATTGGAGGAAAACATAACTAAATCTAACATTATAATTAAAGCTTTCAATAATGAGTCCCAAGAATCCTGTGGTATTATATCCCTCCCTCTTAATGTTGGACTCAAAATCTTGGATACTCTACTCTATGTGGTGCTTTTCTCTTCATCTATTAATTTACTTCTTGGGCATCCTTGGGTTCATGTGATGAGGGTGGTCCCTTCTACTTTTCATCAGTGTTTTAAATTTGAGTATAAAGATCAAATTATCACCATCCTGGGTGATCCTCGACCATTGGAATATTGTTCAAAGGTCAAACAAACTCAATATGATATCTATGTATATTATTTAGTTTCATCATTTGTTTCTCCAAGTTACTCATCTCAAATATTTGAGAAACTTAAAATTTTAAAAGTGAGTGAGGAACCTGTAGGCCCAAAATGGCCACATAGAAAAATTTTGTAAAATTTTTCTAAGTCCTAAGAGTGCTCTAAACCGTGATCACGGTGTAGCACAGCATGTTCCAACCCATGGTCAGCTGAGTCAAAGTTACACTTAGCATATTTTGGAACATTGATTACAGAAAAAAGAATATGGATTGGCTTGCAATGTGTTTCTATCCTGCACGACCCAAAACATGTTTCCAATCCATAGGAAACCGAGTCAAAGTTACACTTATCATATTTTGGAACGCAACTCAGAGTACAAAGAATATGGAGCAACTTTCAATGTGTTTCTATCTTGCACGGTCCAACACATGTTTCTAGCCCATGGTTAGCATAGTCAAATTTGATAATCATGCCATGCAAATCATGGGCTAGAGCATAGTTCCATACCATGTAGCTTAGCACATGTTCCATACTGTGTGGCCCAACACATGGCTCTATGTTGTGGTCAAAGTGGTCAAACTTGGAAAGTTAGCACTTCATATCATGGGCTAGAGCATGATTCCACATCGCACAACTCATCACACGTCTCATCCTACGTGGATCAAAGCATGGTTCTACATCACAGTCAAAGTGGTCAAATATTGCAAGGTGGCTTTCCAAAAAGTGGGCCAGAGCATGCATCCATACCCCATAACCTAGAACATAGGTTTTCATCCTAGCAACATAACATAGTGTTCCACCCCATAGTCAACATTGGTCAAAGCTATGAGTTGGTATTTTAAATCATGGTTTATAACATCACTCGAAATAATATTCCACATTGCGGTCCAAACTAGCAAGAAGATTATTTTAGAAGAGCAAGCTAGGTGGTCTAAGGATGCGACTTCCAATCAATGCAATAAGACTCCATTGTTCCAGCCCATGGTCAAAGTAGTCAATGTTGGTCAACTAAAGTTTCAAGGAGTAGGCTAGAACATATTCTATGCTACTGAAATAAATAAGAGGGAAAGCCACCATCGTCTCTATACTACGAGGTGTTGTAGACTGTGAGTAGGTGTAATAAATTCTTGATAATCTAATCTCAACCATTCAGTAGGATATCAATGACCAATACGCCATGTGTTCAAATCTAGGTATAGAAGCAGTAGTTGACTTGGCATAATGTTGTAGATTGTTGTTCTAAAGCCCTCTCAATTGGAGGAGGAAGATGAAGCGATGAAGGATCAATAACCATAAGAAGATTCAGTTGTATATCCACAGTGATATATCCTTGGCAAGAAATATGGATGGCCCTAATTTCAAATTGATTCAATCTAAATTTGGAAGCCATGGGAGCCAAATGATTGCAGAAGTCAAGTTGTAGAGGAATGAAATATTGCATAGTTGTCTTCTTCTTCAAAATAAAATAAGAGGTTGCCACTTCAGCACCTTGTTGATCTAGCATTTCAAAATCCTTGTAATGTTTCATTTCTTTTAAATCTTTTAAAATCACATGTAAAACTATAAATAGAGGTTGAACCCTCATTTTCAAGGGTCAGCTCTAGAGTGTTTTCTTGCCCTGTTGTTGTATATTTTCTGTGAATCAATAGGAGCATTACTTGGATGTTTGTCTCAAACCTTTATCTTCTTTGCTTTCATGAGAGATTTGATCTATGGAGTCATTTTTGCTACTATTGCTATGGTTAGTCTATTCTTGCTAATATTGATCTAACTAAAGCAGAAAACATTTAAAAAGGGGGGGCCTGGCCATGATTATGTGCTCTAATGATGAAGGTTATTGGTTTTGAATGTTGTTAGTCTCAAGTGTGGATTACTAGAAATTGATTTGTGGAAGGTTTTCCTGTAGTTGTCTATGTTGTTAGCTCTATCTAACCACTATTCATTCATTATTTTTCTAACCCTTACCCTATTTATATCCCTATATTTATACATTTAACTGAGCTTAAATGAGTCAACACTTAGATTAGTTGACAAGGTATACCAACCTACTCTAGAGGTTGGGTTAAAGCAATCTTTAACTCATCCAATGTCAAGGTTTGAGTTGTGATTAGCAGGTGTTCACCTACCAGATCATAAGCAGATGATAGTCATAGTTTCAATATTTCCTTGATGTCATTTCAGACCCCAACAATTTTGGCATACCTGATGGGACCCTATTTACAAGAAACATTAGTTCACCCACAAGATTTCATTTCTACTTTTCCCGGAGGAATCAAGATTTAGTGGATTGTCTTGACCTCAACAAGTGATGAAATCAAATTCACTTGGCGACTCCTTGAGATCAAGAACCTAAGAGGATATTCCCTAGTAGCTCATTTTTTCATGAATACCAAGTCCTCTGTTAAAAATAACCAAGACCCTATCACATTTTATGAGCTTCCTTGTGAGGGTCCAATATTATAAGGAGCTTTTTCCAAAACTCACAATGGGAAGAAGTTCCAATTGAATTAGCCCCTAGGGTACCTCCAAGACAAGTTCCTTTAAAAACCCTAGTAAGCATGGATGCCCATTAGAATGTAAACCCAAACAAAGCTCCATAGAAATACCCTAATTGGGATACTATTGGTCCTTTAAGCCTTACCCAAATGCATGATATCCCCCAAGTTGTATCCAAATCCATACCCACATATGATGGTTCAGGTAAAACCGCTTATGAGCATTGTCAGGATATACTGCCATACATAACATTAGAAATGAAGATGTGATTATCAAGATTCTAGCCCTATCCTTTAGAGGAAATTATTATGCATTGGTTTAGGACCTTAGAAGACAACAACATCACTTCATGGGCTACATTAGCTGAACCTTTTGTAGAAGAATTTAATGAATCCGCTGATCCCTTTTCCCTCCTAAACTAGTTCACATCTATGCAAAAACATCAATAAGAGTTAGTCTCTGATTTTAATCTAAGATTTAGCAGAACCTGGAAGAGGATACCCCCTAAATCTAGACCAACTGCTCCCCTCACTTTCATGTACTACATCAGAGCTCTTGGGTAAAACCTAGGGTTAAAAACTCAATAGTCAGGGGTAGCTACTTTTCCTCAAATATACAATCTAGATGTACAGGTAGAAAATATCCTTATTAATGTAGGAAGGCTACCTCCAAAGATAGTTATGCCCTATTATTCTGATATTCCTCATATCCAAGCTAAGGTAGCTACACCTTCCTATATGGACCCACCTCCTTTGTCATCACCACTCCCTCAAGTGGCTCCAATTCTAGCCCCCAAACCATCATCTACCTCAATTTCCTTTCCTCCACTTCCATCTCAAGTACCCCAAGAATCCACCTTATTGCTCGATATCCAGAGTACCCTAAAAATAATCAATAACAAGGTGAATGCAATGGAAAAAAGAGATATGGAGAGGTCTCAGTAGAGAAGGTACCCCTACATTAATAGAGATCAGAAGCCTAGTACCAGTAATAGTGCAGGGACTAGGGTTAACACAAATCAAGAAGATCAAGAATATGCTTATGAGACCAGTCTTGTGAATGTTTGGTGCCTTGTGTGTAATGATCCCCATGATTCAGATTCCTATGTCATGTACCAATGCCATGTGCAACAAGCCATGGAGAAAGCTGAGAGGAATAAAAAGGGTAGAGTCAACATGTTGTGGCAACCAGAATAGATCATGGTCAGACAAGATCTCTGTGAAGAAGAGTATATTTCTATCATGACTAGGTCAGGGAAGAAGACATTGTAGGTTGATCCATAGAATATGGGTCAATTTCAGGTTCCCTCTCAAAAAAATAGATACACCCCTACAAAGTAATGATAAATTCCCTATTCCTCAAGCAACTGAGAAGAGAGATGCAGCTCCTAAGAGCCAAGAAAAGGGGATCAATTTTCCCAAGAGGTATGAGAAGGAAAGTGATAAAGAAAGAATAAGTTCTAAATATGAAGCACAAGAAAAGCTGAGATTTCCTTCCATCACTAAGAGGCAAAGGATTGAAGCTACTCAATAGTATAAGAGAAAATATGGAGAGCCAAAGAAGAGGTATGAGAATCTCCCTTCAGAGAAATCAGAATATAACATTATAGAGGAGATGAAGAGAATTCCCTCCAAAGCAAGTCTCTATGATACCCTCTTTATTCCTAGTCAGATAGATCTGCTCAAGGCTTCTTTAAGTAAGAATTCTCAAGAAAAGTAGACTACCACAATTTTTAGCCTGCCTTCTATTAAGGAGAAGATGACTCCTGCTAATTTGAAGAACAAACCTCCCTCCCTTTTATATTTCCTTGAGAATGGAGGGTTGGATAGTCCACAACTATATGATTGATTCAAGGGCTTCAACCATAGTCATGCCCAAAGTAGTCTATGATGAGATGGGTATGGAGTATACCCATTCCTATCCTAGAGTTTTGTAGTTAGATGGCACACCAGTTAAGACCATTGGAGTAGTAAAGGATGTACTAATGAGACTACACAGGGCTCCAGAAGTAACTATTGTGCAAGAAATTGTGGTGGTGGACCTAGAGCCTTACTTTGGCCTGTGTCTTTATAGAGAGTTCACTGCTAAGCTAGGAGGCTATATGTACTTGGATTACTCTGGCATGATGATTCCATTCAAAGGAAAGAGGATAAGGATAACACCTAAAAATCTTGTGTCCTATCACATTGAAAATATAGAGGAGGATATGTGTAACCTCTCAACTCTAGATGAAGTTGAACTAGTAGAAATCTTTGAAGAGTTAGAAGTGGAGGATGAATTGCCATTCAGAGAGGATTACAACTAGTTTGGAATAGGTATGGGCACTTACAGTATTTCTTCTAAAATAGATAAAAAGACCCCTACCATATCCAATCAATCCTTGAGAGAAATAGAAATTTGGACTATGCATTTTGATGGTGCAAGGTGCAAAAATGGAGCAGGTGCAGGTGTAGTTTTGAAATATCCCTTAGAAGGTGTGAAAATTTTTGCATACAGACTAACATGGTCTTGTACCAATAATGCTATGAAATATGAGGCTCTATGCTTAGGACTAATGCAAGAAGAGAGTATGGGGATCAAAATGCTAGACATATATGGCGACTCTGAGTTGATAGTTAACCAAGTTAGAGAGAAGTGCAGTAGTAAGCACCATTACTTAAAAACATACAGGAATAGGGTATGGGACCTGATGGAGTCTTTTGATGCCCTTAATATCCACTCTATTCCTAGGAAATAGAATATGTTGGCTGATTCTTTGGCCATTAAGGGTTCAAATTTCAACCCTTCTTTAGATATGGGATCATCAAAGGATAGAAGAGTCAAACTAGTTTTCAGACCTGCAGTACTAGATAGATAGATTTTTTGGTAGGTTTTTGAGAGTGATGATCAGATTATTGATTTTCTGGTGAGGGAAGCTTGCTTATCCAGTGTGTAGGAGGAGCTACCTCATGAAATAGATCAGCAATATGTCATTCAATTGAAGAACAACCATATCCCTAAGGGTTTGATCACCCTAGAAAACCTCTTTGACAATGAGGATAGGAGAAAAGCAAGAGCTATGGAGGTCAATGAAGAAATCTATAAAGAGATCAAAGTTGAAAAGGATAGAAATCTCAAAGTTGGTATTCGATGTTCTCCAGAGGAAGTAGAGGAAATCAAGGCCCTATGCCTCAAGTACCAAGATATTGTAGATTGGTTCAAATAGAAGCAAAGGCCTATAAATCCTAGGATTGAATCCATAATGAGAGAAGAGTTGCTCAAGCTATTGAAAGCTAAAATTATCTACCCAATCAAGCACTCTACATGGGTGGCTAATTTGGTTCCTATCATAAATAAGAATGGAGACATCCATTTATGTGTAGATTTTAGGAACCTAAACCAAGCATCATTGAAATATCACTACCCCCTCCCTCAAATTGATCAAATTTTGTAGATAGTTGCAGGAGTTGAGAGGTTTTCCTTGTTGGATGGTTTCTCAGGATACAACCAGATCTAGGTAAAATATGAGGATCAGTTTAAGACAACCTTTACTACTAAGTGGGGAACTTTCACCTATCAAAGGATACCTTTTGGCTTATCTAATGTAGGGGCTACTTTCCAAAGAGCCATGGACTATGCTTTTGGGGAGCTAATAAATAAAGTCATCCTCATCTATTTAGATGATATGACTATGTTCTCTCACAAAAAACAAGCTCACTTGGAGCACTTGGATCAAGTGTTCAAGAAATATAGAGAGTTTGGTATCTCCCTAAACCCAAAGAAGTCATTCTTTGTAGTGCATGAAGGGAAACTATTAGGACATGTTGTTTCTAAAGAAGGGATGTCCATTGACCCTAACAGAGTAAATTCAATTCTAGATCTACCTCTGCCTATGAACAAGAAGGCCTTGCAATATTTCTTTGGGTAGATTAATTTTGTGAGAAAGTTCATCTCAAACTTTGCTCAAGTGGTTAAACCCATATCAGAATTGCTAAAAAAGAATATGGATTTCAAGTGGACTAAAGTAAGAAAGCAAGCCTTTGAAGCAATCAAATAGGCCATTGCTACTACCCCAGTCCTAGTGAACCCTGATTTCAGCAAGGATTTTATTCTATATGCCTATGGAGTTGAAGAGAGCTATGCAGTAGTATTAACATAGAAGAATGATGTTGGAGAGGAACACCCCATATTTTTTGGAGCCAAACTCTTCATGAGTACCAGAATAAATATAACTTTATTGAGAGGTAAGTGTTTGTAGTGATGAAATCATTGAAGAAGTTTAGGTAATACTTAGCTCAAAGTAAAACTATTGTTTATGTGGTACACCCAGATGTTAGAAGTTTCATCTTACAAGGAGAATTGGGAGATAAAAGAGCTGGTTGGATTACCAAAATCTAGGAATATGATGTGGAGATACATCCTACTAAGTTGGTCAGAGGCAGAGCTCTATGTCAAGGAATGATAACAAAAATAGCTTTAGATCAGCTAGCAACTTGTCAACCATCAACATCAGAGCATAATGAGGATAACTCTCTAAAGGGTTCAGATTGGATTGATCAGATGACAAGTTACTTCCAGATAGGTGTGTGCCCTCAAGACCTTAATCCTTCACAAATAAGAAGGTATAGGCTTCAAGCCTTAAAATATGTTCCTATTTACCAGAAGGGTTATATAGGAAGAATCTTGATGGAGTTCTGTTAATATGCTTGAAGGACAATCAAAAGCAAAAGGTCATTGAGGAATTCCATGAAGGGTTGTCAGGAGGACACTTCTTAGGAAAGGTCATTGCTATGAAAATAATAAGGGTAGGATACTATTAGCCCACTATTTTTGTTGATACCTTCAAGGTAACAAGAGCATGTGATAAGTGCCAAAGGTATGTAGGGAGAAACAAGAACACTTCATTTCCCCTTAGGAAAGTCCAAGTTGAAGAACCTTTCCAACAATGGGGGTTAGATTTCATTGGAGTTATAAATCCTAACTCTTCAATAGGTCATAAGTATATTTTGACTACTACAGATTACTTCACAAGATGGGTTGAGGCTATTCCAACCAAGAGATCGAACCAAGAGGTGGTAATTGAATTCATGGAGAGCTTAATCACAAGGTTTGGGCTTCCTGAAGCCATAGTAAGTGATAATGGTCCTACTTTTATAGGTGCGAAGTATATTGAGTTTACAAGAAAATATGGTATAATTTTGAAGAATTCCTCTAACTACTATCCTCAAGGGAATGGGTTAGCAGAATCCACTAACAAAAATTTGCTCAAAATTCTAAAAAGGGCATTGGAAAGCAACAAAAGGAGTTGGCACCTTCTTCTAGAGTAGGCTCTATGGGCTGACAAGATTACTATCAAGAGGTCTACCAAGACATCTCCTTATGCATTAGTGTATGGGAAAGAGGCCATTCTGCCTACTCATCTAGAGATACCAGCTCTAAGGTTGGCTAGCCAGAATGATGAATCAGATCAAGATCCAATGGAAGCCAGATTAATGCATCTCTTACAGTTGGAGGAAACGAGGCCTAGAGCATATAAGGATTTCCAGAGGCACTCAATCTACACCAAAGGATGGTTTGATAGAAAGGCTAGATTCAAAAAGTTCAATATAGGTGATTCAGTCCTAAGGTGGAATGTAGAGAGATCCAAGCCTGGAAACCACCAAAAGTTTGATTCTTTCTAGGATGGTCCATTCGAAGTAGTAGAAGTCAAAGAGAACAATTCTTTCCAACTTTGTGATCAAGAAGGAAGCTTGCAATCAATCCTAGTTAATGGATACCATCTAAAGCTTTACTTTAAGTAAAATATTCTTCCATGTAACATATGTACATATTTGTATTATTTTTCTTTCTTTCAATTTTTGTACAGAAAAAAGAAAAAATAAAGGGTAGCGGTTCACAACACGTTCTCAATTGAAGGTCAAAAAAGTCAAAATGTGTTCTACCCCACCGTGTGTTCTATATCGCACCCAAAAATAATAAATATAAAGATGAGTCATGGGCCACGACATGTTCTACACCATGACCAATCAACGAAAGATGCATCATTCACAATTCATCATGCTAGTTCAATCATTTTTGAATTTTGAAGTATGTGAAGGAGTAGTAGCTCATCTACCACATTAATGGTGGAAAGCATGCATGCAAGATATTTAAAGCTTCAAATTTGAATATTGCTCATTTCACAAGTAGTGCTTAATTCTTGAGAGTGCTAACAAAGTATTGAGATGAACTTGTAGAGTGACAAAGAAGGGTAATTTTAGAAAATTTTCTAGAGATGGCATAGAAAGCTACAAAGCATCTCAACAAGAAAGTGGTGAGCTAGAGCACTATGTAGATAAAGTAGAGGTAGTAGCAGATACAAAAATGACATGGAGAATGAGAAATAGACTCAGAAAAGAAATTGATGATAAATTTTAGCGAGGAGAACCAATGATGGTTCAAGGTATTTGTGTTATACGCTCCTTTTTGTCATTCTATATTTATGATTCAATGCATCCCTACCCAGAATTGATATATACTATAGTAAAGTTCTATGACCCTAGGTTTAAAGTAGTAAAGATAGCTAAAGGTAAAACCCTTTTTAGTATAACTACTCAGGCTTATCGGGATCTTTTTGCTATGGGCGTAGACCCTCTTGTGAGCCCTAAACCCTTTGACCCACAAGGCTAAGCTAAATATTATTCATTATAAGGGCATGCTCATGATGGTGAGCCTTTTAGAAAATGGGTTTATAGTCAGTTTAAAATAATAAAATCTAGGAGTACTCTACCTAAAACCCCAATTGCCATCGAGCATTTTGCCTACCCAAAAAATATTCACCATGCTAGCATGCCTAGAAGGGTTAGATTCTGATAGATATGTGAGGGATTGGCAGATAGCCACTTTTTATTGCATATCCAATGAGAAAATGTACAAAGCATTGATAGAAGATGAAAATATTAGACCAATTTATTTTGATTGGTTGACTTACCTTTCTAAGAGAATGCATGAGCAGTTGGTGAGCATGAAGAGAGATTCAGAGACACCCTCTTTCAGACATTGCTCTAACCTAATATGGATGTTCCTCAGTACCATGAGGTAAGAGATGCCTTGGATTCCAATAACAAAAAAAAATGATAATGGTGACCCTATACCAGTCTACCAATGGATCAACCATCTGAGGAATACTGAGTCTTATTATAGGTTCAATTTGGAATTTTTAGGGCTAACCTTAAAAATCATGTATGGCCAAAGCCCCAGATTGCCTCCTCTAGCTAAATATTTGTTATGGGTAAATCAGGTAGAGGAAGGGTATTGGTATATCCTCACTAAGGGAATAGTCATCAGACTCTATGGCTTCACTAGAAAACCATTTCTACTACCCCACTTTATCACCAATAGAATGTTGGCTTTAGAATACTTGAGACAAGTTGATTTCATCAACATCAAATTTGGCACTAGTAAGGGAAGAAAAGGGACAATGATTTACCCTCACAATATAGATGATATCACTATAACCAAAGAGGTCAACATGAGCAAATTACACAATATTTGGAAAGGTTGAGTCTTATGTATATTCTATAGAGATGGAGATATGATCCAGATGACAAGTTCCTAGAAAGAAATATTGCTCTAAATGGAGAAAGAGCCCTCAAATTTGAAAACACTTTGAGGCCTCACTTTGAGAAGGGTAGAAACAATAAGGAAAATTCCCCATTAGAATGGAATGTCAATAATATGGAGCAAATCCCTCCTTGGAGATATTTTTATGAGCAATTAGTTGATTTTGAACTCTAAAAAATACAAGTCCCACCAATTAAAAGAGTCCAAAATCAAAGAAATGGAGGAAAAACATAAATGGGATGAGGGTAATATTTGGGAATGGTGGAATATGAGAGTAGAGATAGGAACTATAAATGCCAGGTTCAGTCATCAATAAAACACAAAATTTTTGAGTTATATGATAAACACATTAATACTTGGAAGGCCAAGAATGGTAGAAGCCTAGTATTGAGCTACAAGAAAACAAGGACAAAAGGACAAAAGAAAGATCAAGTGTCCTCCAGTTCTCCTTCTCCACCTTCATAGCAAGAGGAAGAGGAAAATACCATGGATACCCCACCAGTAACTGAAGGAGCTCAGACCACTTTTGAACCATCACAGGAACAATTGAAGCAATATTCAATGGGTGTTGTAATGATGAAAAATATGCATTACTTTGATGGTGGCCTAGGTAAATATGAAACAAGAAATATGGAGAATATTTAGACATGGAAAAGGCTGAAACATATTACCTTATGAGGGAAATATTCTTTGCAAAATCTAGTAGGAGATGAAAAGAAGGATATCTTTGTGCTCACCCTTGTGAAATTCCCTACTACAACCCCTGCAAAGTCACTCCTAGTGTCTAAAGTTACATTGCATGAGGTACACCATAAATATGATCCCCAAAAGAGTAAACATACAGTACCTATCATATTCAAGAGAAAGTTAAAATATTCATTAGGGAAGTTTGAGAAAGAGGTCAATAAGAAGCGGAATATGGATCAAACATGAATGGTTGAACAATCCCTAGTACCAATTACAGATCAGCCAACCCAACAAACACCTCAATAAGGTGTGGATGATATTTTTCCTTCGCCTACCATAAGGTGTGGATGACTTACTCCTGGACTTACTTCCTTCCTCTCCTTCTTCTTCCCCAAATAAATCTCCCTCCTATTATTAATAACAAATGGAACAAAGGGCATCATCTCCACCTCATAATTCACCACCCACCTCACCAATCATCACAATATCTCAAGGTAATCCATCTCCCCCACATTCACCAGAGATCCCAATGTCATATTCACCTAATCACACTCCTTCACCCTCAAAATCATCACCAATTATTTTAGTAGGAGGGCAATCCCTTCCATCATCCCCACCTCATCCCATGATTGTAAAATCCACTACTATTTCAACACCAATTACAACCTCTACAATAAGCATAGATTCCACCATCATCATAACCACTTCCTTTCCATCTGTGCCAGGTCCATTTTTCCCTTCACTTATAACTACCTCCACTCCTACAAATCATCCTACAATAGCCTCTTTGTAGAAGGTGAGAAATATTTCACAAAAGATCCAAAGTTTTTAGAGCAAGAAATTGGCTCAACCTTCAAAATAGACTGCTAGACAGAGGAAAACCATGATCATTGATCCAGTGGCTAGATAAAGAAAATCTATCTCCCTCACCCCTCTTACCAGCAAACTAGAGGATGAGATGATTATGGAATACTATCAACTGGAGAAGCATACTAAGGATATCACTCAATTTCCCATGGAGGATGAATTGGTCATAGCTAAAGCTCATCTTGAAACCATTTATGTCCAAACTGATATTTGCAAAGAGAAGTATGAAAAATTTGAGGAAAATATTGAAAAGTTGGAGAAAATAATTAGTAAGCCAGAAAAAGGTGGAGAAGTTTATGAGAAATGAAGCCAAGAGCTGGTAGAACAAGTACCAAGAGACCATCAAATTCAAAGAGCAAGTTGAAGAACTGAAGAAGAAGAATGAGGCCTAGGTCAAGGAAATACAAGCCTTGAAGCAACAACTTTAGGTTGAAAAGGCTAGAGCTATAGGTTTCTCTAAAGACAAGATCAAACAGATCAGGAAACAAATATGGTCTGAAATCTTGGAGAAGTGCTCAAAAATCTAGCTTGTGATTGACTACATGGATGAGGCTAGCCATTTATTATAGGTAACCAAAGAAGATTTGGATAAGTTCAATGAAGAGCTACATCCTATGGTGGTACAAGCAAAAATATAAGTTATCTAAAAATAAATTTAGTGAAGCTACCAAACCTATCCCAAATAAGGTATGGAATACTACAATATTGGTAGCTAGGATTGTAATCAGGAAGAATAAGCTACTCCAAAAGGGATGGCTACTAAAATAGAATCAAAGGTAAGTTATAGGAGATTATGGATATCAACAAAGAAATGATGCAGTATGGTTTTGGAGGATTTTGGAATGAAAATGACATCCTTTTGATAGAATAAGACCTCCAAACCAGAATAGGATCAATCATACAAGATGAGTCTAAAATAGATGCCTGGGAAGACCCAATCAATTAGGATCAAGTCTCTCAACTAATCAAAGACTTAACCAGGCTCAAAGACTTAATGGAGGATTTGGTGAATAAAGGACATTCCATATCCTATGAAGAAACTACCAAATTGGAGTTTACTCACAAGAAACTCAAAGAAATGACTAATCCCTCCAAATCATCCTGGGACCAAGCATTAGAAACATTGAATTAGATGATTCAATTGTTTGGAGCAAAACTAGAACCAGAAGTTGAAGAAGAGGAAGAGGTTGAAGAAGAAGAATAAGGAGGAAAAGAAAGGATATGATGAAGAGATACATCAAGAAAAAGTTGATCAAGAAGAAGAAAATGTAGAATATGTAGAGAAGACACAAGAAGAGGAGGTTGAAGAACAAGACCAACAGGAAAAGGTGCACGAGTAGAAACATTTTTCCGCTTAATAAAGCTATAAATTTTGGTACACCATATTCAACAGTAGAGCCCTATATGCATGTTTTGTAAGTTATTTTGATCCTAATAGTGCCAGAGAACAGTCACAAAGCATGAGCCTACAAAAAAGACATGTAGAAGTCTTGATGTCGAGTTGCTAGAAGAGTTATGATCATACTGAGCTTATAAAAGGGTATATTTCTATGTAACTAGAGCAAGATTGAGCTTATGGAAGGAGTTGTAGAAATAAGTCACCCTATACCTCTTGCATGGTTTCCTTGTGAACAATTATGCTTTAAACATCTTCACAAATGTTTGAAAGTATGGCTATCACATAGAGATTATTCTATGAAGTATGACTTTTTGATAACTAGATTCTACCCTTCCCCTCAAATTCCTCTTCATCCATTCATCTCACTTCATTCTCATCAATCCTTGCTATTTTATTTTTGATTCCTGATTCCCAATGGATAAGACTCTAAGTTCTTTAGGATTTGTGAGTAAAACCCTCCAGGAGACACCATAATGTAGGTCCAAAATGGCCACAGAAAAATTTTGCAAAATTTTTCTAAGTCTAAAGAGTGATCCAAACTGTGGTCATGGCGCAGCACAACATGTTCCAGCCCATGGTCAACTGAGTCAAATTTACACTTAGTGTATTTTGTAATGTGACTCAGAGCACAAAGAAGATGGAGTGGCTTGTAATGTGTTTATATCTCGTGCGGCCTAGCACATTTTTCTAGCCCATGGTCAACTAAGTCAAAGTTTCACCTAGCATATTTTGGAACGTAGCTTAGAGAACAAATAATATGTTGTGGCTTGCAATGTGTTTCTATCTTGCATGTCCCAACACATGTTTCTAGCCCATGGTTAGCTTAGTTGAAGTTGATAATCACACCATCCAATTCATAGGCTAGATCATGGTTACATACCACATGGCTTAGCACATGTTCCATACCATGTGGCCCAAAGCATGGCTCTATGTCACAATCAAAGTGGTAAAACTTGGCAAGTTGGCACTTCACATCATGGGCTAGAGCATGATTCCACATCATATAAATCAGTGCACATCTCAGCCCGTGCATATGAAAGTATGGTTCTACGCCATGATCAAAGTGGTTAAATCTTGCATGGTGGCTTTCCAAAAAGTGGGCCAGAGCATGCTTCTATACTTCGTGACCTAGAACATAGGTTTTCATACCACTGGCATAGTGCATTGTTCCACCCAATGATTAGCATTGGTCAAAGTTGTGAGTTGGTATTTTAAAGCGTGGGTTAGGACATCACTTGAAATAATGTTCCACATCATGGCCTAAACTAGCAAGAAGATTATTTTGGAAGAGCGGGCTAGAACATGTCCCCACACCACATGGTCTAAGGATGCAGCTTCCAATAAATGCAATAAGGCTCCATTATTCTAACCCATGGTCAAAGTAGTCTACAATGATAAACTAAATTTTCAAGGAGTGGACCAAAACACATTCTACACTACTAAAAGAAATAAGAGGGAAAGTCACCATCATCTCTATACCGTAGGGTGTTGCAGACCATGAGTAGGTGTAACAAATTCTTAATAATCTAATCTCAGTCATTTAGTAGGAGATCAATGGCCAATATGCCATGTATTCAAAGCTATATATAGAAGCAACATTTAACTTGGCACAAAGCTATAGATTGTTGTTCAAAAGCCCCTTAATATAGAGGAGGAAGACAAAGCGGTGGAGGATCAAGAACTGCAAGAAGATTCAGTTGCAGATACACAATGAGATAACCTCAATAAGAAATATGGATGACCCTTATTTCAAATTGACTTAGTCTAAAGCCAAAAGTTGTGGGAGTCCAATGACTACAAAATTCAAGTTACAAAGATTGCACAATTTTCTTCTTCTTTCAAAATCAAACATGAGGCTGCCACTTCAGCACCTTTCTGATCTGGCATTTCAAAATCCTTGTAATGTTCCATTTCTTTTAAATCTTTTAAAACACATGTAAAACTATAAATAGAGGTCGAACCCTCATTTTCAAGGGTTAGCTCTAGAGTGTTTGCTTGCCATGTTGCTATATATTTTTGTGAATCAATAGAAGGAGAATTACTTGGATGTTTACCTCAAACCTCTGTCTTCTTTTCTTTCATGAGAGATTTGATCTATGAAGTCATTTTTGCTACTTTTGCTATGGTTAGTCTATTCTATTGATATTGGATTGCTAACTTAGAGCACTTTGAAATGCTTCATGTTTAAATGTATGCTTGAAGGAGATTTCTTTTTATGTTAGTCTAGGTATTGATCTAATTCTTCTATTTGGATTATTAGTACTCTAGATGTTTGAAATAGTCTTTGAAGTATGATTATGTGCTCTAATGATGAAGGTTATTGGTTTTGAATGTTGTTAGTCTCAAGTGTGGATTACTAGAAATTGATTTGTAGAAGGTTTTCCTATAGCTATCTATGTTGTTAGCTCTATCCGATCACTGTTCATCCATTATTTTTCTAACCCTTACCCTATTTCTATCCCTATATTTATACATTTAACTGAGCTTAAATGAGTCAACACTCATATTAGTTGACAAGGTATACCAACCTACTCTAGAGGTTGGGTTAAAGCAATATTTAACTCATCCAATGTTGGGGTTTGAGCTATGAATAGCGGGTGATTGCCTACCAAATTATAAGTAGATGATAGTCATAGTTTCAATATTTCCTTGATGTCATTTTAGACCCCAATAGAACATCTAATTAATTTTTCATCATGGGATCAAGACGATCTATTTTCTCAAGAGTATTTTCTAGATCTAGCTAGGCTACCACCTTCACTAAGGACTACGTATCTACATTATAAGAAGGCTGAAGTTGTACACATTGAAACATGTACCTTTATCTTTGTAGGAATAGCCTTCAAAAATAAGATTTGTGGTAGTAATCCCTCTCTCATTGAGCATTCTTTTGCTCATTTCTACTTATCCAATGATTACCCTCTCCCTAAGCATATCCTATCTAGTATAGGATATGTCAATAAAGGTTTAGGGCTACAATAGAAGGGCATTCAGGATCCCCTGGATGTTGAGGTTTGGCCTAGGTTATGTGGCATAGGCCACATACCCAATAAAAACCAACCTTTACCATTTGATAATGATGATCATCTTATGACTTATGCTAAATATTTAGATCATCAAAATTTGGAGTGATGTGATGAGGAATAAGATTCCCCTTTTTCTTCTAACATCTTATTTTGTAATATGATAGGTTATGTGTGCTTTGAAGGAAATTTTTCTTCTAAAGGAGACTCTGCTTCGCTATCCTATAGGGATCTTACAAAACTAGGGATTGCTCCTCCTTTTATGAATAAAAATGGCTTTATTCGAGAGCATATATTTTTGTGCAAATGTTGCTAGAGACAATCCTTTGAAGAAGCCTTTTTGTGATTCTAATCACCAAAAAGATCCACCTTCTAGGAATCTCATTGATAGATCAATCATAGGTATGCCTATTCTTTTTATTAATATATAAGGTATAATTAGAATGTGTGTTGACTATCGTTCTACCTACTTACATTAACAAAATAAAACTAATCATTAATTAGGCATGCATTTTAATTTTGTTGCATCTGCTTGCTTGCTCATATTGCATGATTGCCTATCATATTATGCATGATTTTTCTAACATTCTATCATATTTGTATTCTACTTGTCATAATTGCATTGTTGCTTGCTCATGACTTCTTGTTCATATAGATTTTAAGGGATTTTGTGACAATGGCATGTGATGATACCTAGTTATATCGTAGCTTACATGCATTGCACTTTAACTAGGGTTTTGATGCCTAGCGACATCTCCAACCTAGGGTGTGTCTTCCTTCTTTCCTCTTCTCTTTTTTCTCTTCTTTTCTTCTTTCACTTTTTGCTCACATGTCTTCCTTGACCTTGAAGGATTTTCAAAATGACCATAATTCTCTGCTAGGTCAAGAAGCATATTTTTCTTTCGTATATCCTTGTCCCCTTTATTGCTTTGGTTTTTCTTTTACCTTTTACCTAGACAAGGATATACATTCATCTATTTTCCTTGCCTTCTTCACTTCATTGCACACATGCACTTTTTCTTTTCTCCTTGCCTTCTTCCTCTCTTTATTTTGATACTTGCACACACTCACACATTGCTTTGCTTAGCTTGTTTTTTCCACTCATAAGGTTGCACACATCACACCCCATTTAGGGGTCATACTCACTCATTTATCTTACATGTATAACACAACCCATATGGGATTGCTTCATGACCACATGCAAGGAGCAACCTCCATCTCGATCATTTGCAAGCATACATCCTAGTAGGTATCTCTTGATCATCTTAGCGAGCATTACACCCATAGAGGATCACGCTCCATCATTTGTCCATATTATCAAGTACTACACCCATAGCAAATCATGCTCCATCATTTGTCCATATTAGCAAGTACTACACCCATAGCGGGTTTAGCTCCATCCATCCATCTTCATGTTTGATTCTGATTGTTTGATCAGAATGATCTAGTATGATCTATGTTGACTCAAATATTAGGTGTCAAACTTATTTTTTTGTTGGCCTTTGATTCTTATTCTTCTTCTTCCTTCTTCTCCTTTATTTCCTTTTCTTATTCTGCTTTTGAAATCACCCTCATCTCTTTGGGTCATGATTTTTCTCTATAGTGTTATCACGCTCCAAAATTACTGGGTACAATTTTGCTTAGAGTTGTTCTTAATACCTTTTCTTTTCCTTTTTGGTTTCTTATTATTTTCCCTCTTTCCTTCTTCCTCTTATTTTTGTGTCTTCTTGTGTGTTGCATCCACCTCATTTCCACCTTATTTAGTTTTGCATTAGTGCATATCATAATTAGTCCATATTATTTTATTGCATGCATTACCATCATAAAAATATAAAACCATCATAATCTTAAAATAAACACATAAGCACACACATTGCACTAAATAAAAACATCACGATATTACTCGAGTCAAAATAGAGATACATAGGTCCTCCCAATTGGTGTACCATAGTCTAGCCCTAGTACACTTGACCCTCCCTAGGGATGCATGCCACAATACAAAATTAGCATGTCATCTTGATCCCCTATCTCTAGGAGCCTGTCTCCTTAGCCTAGCTCATTGAAGGTGGTCCTGATAGAGGCATGTTCATGGATCGTGAAACCATTCATGACCTAGATCGAGTTTGGCTCAATGTCTACAGGGATGAAGGTGGTGGCACTTATTACTCCACTAGAAACACTTGGTAGTACATCTTCTAGTAGTAGGTTGCCCTTGAAGAACATAAGCTTATACTGAGATGGGGGTGAAAAGTATAAGATAAAACATTTTACTTCTCAATAAAAATGATAATAGCAATAATATCAAAGCTAATAAATAATGCACACATCATCACACACATGAGAGACATGATTTAATGTGGTTCACCCAATGTGGGTTACATCCACGGAGAAAATATTTCTTATAAATGTTTCTCAAAGAATCTCTTGGGAACAAAATCCCTATTACAATTTTTATGGACCTCTATCCAAAGGAGACACCAATCCCCTATGCTCAAATTTGTGGATCTCTATCCATAGAAGACCTTTGTCCCCACTGCTCTAATTTGTGGACCTCTATCCACAGGAGAACCCTATCCCCTTTTCTCTAGTTTGTGGATATCTCTCCATAGGAGAACTCTATCCCCTCTACTCTGGTCTACTTCAAAGCTTACTCTCAACTCTACTCAATTTTTCTCACAACTCTGATTAAAATTTCTCACCAATATGATCAAATATTATCAACTAATCTGATCAAATATGCTCAACTACCTATATTTATCTGTCTCATATCTGCTCACAAGACTACTTCAAATCTGCCTAGAACTGCTCACAAGTCCTCTTCCAAAGAGGCATGCTCAAACAACTTACAATCTTGCTCTAATATGCTTATTGTCTTTTCTTAATTCTGCTCTAACACATGCTCAAAATTTTCTCATAACACTTGCTTGATCATAATACTTAAAACATATTCTACCAAGAATTCTTGTTCAAGAACACATAAGAAAAGATATGCAATATAATTCCACCTTATGTTCTTTTCAAACCAAATACACAATTGCTTTACAAAACTTGCTCATACACATTCAATACATTCAAACCAATGCTTCAAAAACCATTTAGATAATGAAAGCACATTTTGTTTCACAAACCCTAGCTCAAATATTTCTAAAAATGCATACCAATCATCCCTTTTATTTCCACCTCAAAACTACTTTCTCAAAACACAACCACCTAGATAAAAAGTTGAACCACCATACCTCAAAATGCTTGATGAAGATGTGCCCTCAAATACCTGTCTCAAAAATAATATATTTTGTAACTTCAAAAGGATTAGCACAACACCTTTTCATATATTGGAAAACCTTCTCAAAATGTGTGTCCAATTTTGTTCCAATCCAATGCTCTATAACTCTCTTAGTTTCTCAAAATAAAAACATCAAATAATGAACCAAGCCCTTTAATATTAAAGCAAGTATTACAAACAATAAAAGCACATTATACACCTTTTATATCCCACTTAAATATTTCAACAAAATACCCATAAATTTATTTACCACTAATTACCTTATAACTCCACAAAATAACACTTCAAAATTAATTGCAATTTCCCTTTGATTTCCTTTTAAAAACAATGGCAAAAATAAAATATTTATTTCCCTTATAACTCCCCTTTTATTTCCTTCTAACAACAATGGCAAAAATAAAATATTTATTTCCCTTATGACTCCCTAAGTCCAATAGCACATAAAAATCAAGCAAAACTTAGGCCCTTAATATTTCAACCTTAGCACTAATAAAAAAGTTTATTTCTACTTACCACAACTATCGTGGGTGGGAATCGACCACTAAACCTCCTGACTTCCAACGTGCTAGTGCCACTTGGGCTATCGCTAGGCCAATCGCCCACACAAGAACATAAATGCATGATATACAATTTTATTCCCTTAGAGCTTTGTCCCAAACCTCTTTGGCTTATAATATTTAAAATAAATATTATAACCTTTTCCTTGCATTGGGATGAACTTTACCTTGCATATTTAACCAACTTATAAACCTTATCTTTTTTCCATGCCAAGCTATCTTTGACATCAATGACAACCAATGTCATCAACCTATGACATCAATCCTTTAACATCAATGACAACAATATACTCAAAATTTCCAATAGTCCTCTACATGGCAACCTCCATCCTCTTACCCACCCTCTGTAGTTCCTCCTGGAGTAGGTAGACCTCATCATCCAAATAGATACTACTAACCACAACCATCTCCTCTACCCAATCTCGCTAAAACTCCTCATCTAGCCAACTCACCTCTCCCTAGAGACATTTAGCCTTTGCTCATGTCATGTCTCTCTCTACTTTTACCATGTCTATGGCACTCCATAGCCCCTCTATCATCTTTGTCCTATCCTCTTGGATCAAGTCCATATCCCTTTGTATAGATGCTACCTATTCTTGTAGTACCTTTATCTTCCTCCTTGAATCCTCCTGATTCGTGACTCTACTTGAGCTAGCTACTGTTGATGTGGAGGCCTCTCCTATCCCTTTACTCAATAGTGTCTCGATCATAATTGGGGTAACTCTAGTTTTCCCTACCTCCCTGGTCCCAAATAAGATAGTGGTTGACATCACTATCTCCACCTAAACCCTAGCCTACCTTTGCTACAAGGATTCCTATTTCTACTATACCTACTTTGTGGCACATTGATAAACCTCTTAGAATTCTTGTTGCATGCCCAGGCTCATCACATAGCACCTTTGTACTAGCACTGGAGGGGAGATCCTTTACGGCATGACACCCCTATACCACCTTCGATATTCAAAGGCCACTCTAACATCATCCACCTTGGAATACACATAAGATGGATTATCTAGGTCCTCCTATGACCATCTCACCACATTAGAATTTTCTTTGATTTTGGTGGGTCCTGGTACACTCTTCTATACCAATAGTCACCTAAGCTCAGGATCCCCTATAAGATCCTAAACTATCGTTGGGACCTATCAAACCAATACAGGTCTAGCTCCCCCCTCTCCATAGAGAGACACCTAATCCTCCTAACATAAGCCAGCTCCTCTACATCCTTATCCCATATAGGGCATATATGATAGGATCCCCAAATGATCTTGACCTCCCTTATCTTGTCTATCACTCACCTCCCTAGTGGTGGGATCCTGGCATACATCCTCTAAACCCACTCATGTGGTCTAGCCCACCTATATATTGCTGGTCACTTTAGGATGGAAAATGGTCCTAGTAGTGTAGAATATCTTCAGATCACTCTGTGCTCCCAAAACCACACCTAGATCAAATTCATACAAACTATCCTTATATACCCCTTGTACACGATATTGTACAATATCTTGTACAAGCGAGCCAACACATATGTGCCCCATGCAAATCCTATGTGTTGATCTTGCATGTCTACCACTACATCCACCATCTCCTATGGCAAATTTCACCTAATCATGTGGTACATCAAAAACCCCACCACCACCCCATAGAGCATGATCATCAATGGATCAACCCCATAGCATCCCACCATCTCATCGATCGAGATGATGTTCTCTCAGGTCTAGTGGGTCCAAGCCCTTGATAATATTTTCAAGGCATTCAACCACCCTCATACTCTATAAAATACCCTCCCCCTAATGGTGATGCACAGGATGTGCCACACATCCTCTAGTGTGACCTTCATCTCCCTTGTGGGTAATCAAAAGGTCAACTACTCCGGGTACCACCTCTCTATCAACATCATTAATAGTGCTCTATATGCCTCAACTCGAGGCATCTCCACTAAGTGGTATAACCCCACCACCTCTATGGTATCTCTTTCAACCTATTCAAGTGCTCATAGCTCCACCTCTAAGGATATCGGCCTCCACTCACGGCTCTCCAGTACATCATGCTACATCCACAAACAATAAAACTCACATCAATCTTTGTGCTCATTAAAAATTTAAAATTTAAAAAATATAAAATCTAAAAATTAAAAAACCTTTAAATTAAATAAGAATATTTTTCTCTGCTTGCTTGCTTGCTCTTATTTTTCTCTCTGTGGAAAAATCATGCTCGCCTAGCCTTGGGTGTAATTTTATCCTTTCTCTTTCTACGAAATCATGTCCCCTCTTTTAGGATGCAATTTTGTGAAATCGTGCCCCATGTTTCTAAGGTGTAATTTCACCGACCATCACAAACCAAGGTGAAATCATGGTCAAGTCATGAAGTCACACCCGGGTCGTGCACGATGTTCTCGATGGCACTAGAAAAAAATTTCAAAAATAAAATCAAAAAGTGAGAAAATCTACCCTAATCCTAATCTAAAAGGTAGGTTTTAGTCCTTACTTGTGCTCACTCTACTACGATGTTGGCTTCACCCCTTGCCACAGGTAAATGGTGTACAGGAAGTGCCATCCTCTTTTCTAGAGCTCCATTTCTCCTCTTTTGTGTGGTGAAAATGAATTAGGGTTTTCACCCTTTTACCCCTTTTGTGCTTGTTTTGCTACTTCTCTCTCTCCTCTTTTCTTCTATTTTTCTCCTACTTTTCTTCTAAGTTTAATTTTTTAGTTTCAGAAGGAATCTAAATATTCCTTCTAAAATTCAAGGGGGCACCCTATCCTAAGAGGCATTAATGTCCTTAATGCCTTGATTTGCATGCAAAACAAGAAAGTATCTGAAATGACACCATTTTTGCACCACTCCTTCCTTTTAATCTAGCCACTCCTTTTTCACTTTTCATCCTCCACCCGTAGGTGTCTACACCTTTTCTTTGATACATTTATCAAGCCATAAATGCATCAAAGAGGGGGTAAAATTTAGACCCAAAATATTGACCCATTTGAGTAAGCATTTTTTCCTAGATCCTTAGGGATACCCTCCAACTTTCCCTAAACAATTTTGGACCTCCCTTCCCCCTTATTTCCTTATTTTTTTCTCTTTATGCAAAATCATGATCGGACTTTGCAGGGCACGATTTCGTATAGCTAGGGTTTTCTCCTAGAAAATACTAATTTTCAAAGTTGATCTTTTCAAGGTTAGTTTTTCTTTATTTTACCACCCATTCCCCTTTCAAATCCCTTAAAAATAGAGGTATTGAAATCTCCTTTTTTACCTAGAATTTCATAATCAAGCAAGTTCTAAAAGTTTCAAAGTGATTTTGTAAATGCTCAAGTTCAAGTTTCCAAGCAAGCTAAAGTGATCTGTTGAAGCTCTCCAACCATTGTGGATTATTTATTCTACTACATTATTTATGTGTTTGATGTTTTTGGTGGAAAAGTGTTGAAGACCTAAGGAGGATATCTACTATTTGGAGGTCTCCATCCTTTTGCTTACTTTTTTGCTAAACACCAAGTTGTTTTTGCACTTCTATATTTGCATATTAGTTATATTTTATTTCTCATTAATTTACCTACATTATTTGATGGATTTTCTCCTCTTTTGTGATATCATGCTTGATAATTTTGAGGCACAATTTTGTCATTCTATGAAATCACGCTCACTCCATACGGGACATGATTTCATAGAGGCTAGGATTGGGAGCAATCTACTACCACCAAACCCTAGGTTCATGTTTCATGCTGCATTTTGATCTTAATAGCATATTCTATGTTCTATTTATCATAATATTTTGCTACATTTTATTATATCTTATCATATTCCAAAGAATAAATTTTTCTTTTGTATTTCAAAGGTCATATAAAAGGACCTAGGGGGTTTGATTGTTGCACCTCCAAATACAGCCATACAGTGGCCTAAGCAGGCCCCCTAACACTAATCATATTTTTCAAGTTTTTATGAAGCTATTTTCTAGGAATAGGAATCATGGGATATTGTTGGATGAAATATAAAGCTTGGATTAACCACTAGATAAATATAAGTGCCCTAATTAATCTCTAGGCTATTTATTAGATGATTTAAGATTCTTCCAAAACCCTAGATCATATTTAAAGGAAAATTATTTTATTGATTTCTAGACATTTGAAAATATAAATAGCATATAGTGTACACCTAGGGTTTAATATTATTTGTGCATCTTCTCTTGAACCCTTGCTTAAAATATTCCATTTTGCAATCCTAGGATTAGAAATCATTCAAATAAAATAATCATTCTAGGATCATCTCTCGTCTTCTTGCATCTTATTTCTATATTATCCTTTATCTTTCTTAGTTTAGTTATAGAAATGCCAAACATAGGTGATTGTATTAAATTGAACACATCAAACATATTCCACCCCAAAATTGGAGCGAGTCCTAAAATCATTCCTAGTGAACCCTTTTCCCCCCACACTGAGTGTAGAGTTACAACATCCACTGCAGTCACCTCAAGGCTTCCTTGGGGATCCAACATTGAGAATCATACACTGATGCATGGTTTTCCCCCTCTACAGTTCCCTAACCCAAAGTCACTTACAAAAGGTCATCTAGAATGCACATCTTATTTTGGTTAGGAATGAGGTCAAAAATCACCTTTGAATCACTTCTCTCGATGTATTTGAGGCCACCACAACATATGAAGGAGTGTCAAGGTCAAAGGATTTTTGGGATGATCCATGACCACCCAAAAAACTAGAGGATCCATCAAAAGCCTTATTTTTACTGTTGCCTTCATGCTCGGTCAACTATCACCTGGCTTCTCATATGATATGTTGACCTCCACCAGTTTGGTTGCCTTCCTGCCCAGTTTCTCCATGTTCCCACTTGCACTCATTTTTAAATCTCCTATGATCAAATTAATATGTATATCAAGGCCTACATAATATTAAAATTAGCAATAACTAATAAAATATGAATGTAAATAGCATGAATCATTCATGAACTATGCATGAAGAAAACATATAATATTAATTGCTCAAAAATATATATACAATATTTATTACTTCTCTTCTAGTTACAACTTTATAATGATATATGAATATCATATTCTTCTTCCATTCATGGAGCATTGTCTCCATAATATATAGCCAAAGTAATATGAATCTTCAAGTACTTGAATATTGCTTTCCATATGAAAAGTCTCATGACTCTTGGCTTATCATCTTGGCACTTGTAGACTAGATGGACACTTGACTCTAAGACACTTACACACATGACTCTTACACTTCTACATGCACTCCTAATCTAGGACACTTGTGCACATCCTCACATTATATATTTGCACTCTTACATACAAGACACTTGTGCACATTCTCTTTATCTACACTTGCACTCTAACTTACATGACACTTGTGCATTTCTTGTATTTTTCACTCTTACATGACACTTGTGCATTTCTTGCACATTGCACTCTTACATGACACTTGTGTATTTCCTGCACATTGACACTTACATAAAAGGGAAAATATAAATCACACTCTAAACTATAGACTCAACCCTAATATATTACATATTTACAAATGTACCATTAGCATGTACCAAATAATGTAATATACCTCAACAATTAATCCTTTTTAAGGTCTTTTCTTTCTCTGCTTCAATACTAATTGCTTATAGGGGCTTTATGTTGGTGTATTTTAGCTCAAGTTGTTGCAACATTTGGAGCTCAAGTTTAATTGATAACATGGCCTCCTTATTGTATACCAAATTATAAGTGGATGATCTTGTAGATGCTTTTGGTGTTATCCTATCTACTCATAATATTTTCCATATCTTCATGTTTCATTTTCTCTATGATTCCAATAGAATTCTCTATAAGATACTTGTAATGTTCTTATTGGTTAATTCAGCTAATTCATTTCCCTAATGATAGTAATTGGGTGATGTATTATATAGGAACCCATGTTTAATGGTGAACTTAATCACCTTAGCTCCCTTGAAATAGGTGGAATTGTTAGTCATGATGGCAATAGGAGTCCCAAACATAGTGATGATGTCTTCAAGTAGTTACACCATTTTTTTGATTGGCTACTTTGGCTAGTATCACCTCGATGCATGGGGTGAAGTAATCTATAATGACGAGGATCCATATATAACCAATGCTTGATAATAGATTGATATTGTCTATGAAATAGAGACCCTACTATTAGAATGGTTTAGCTACAATAATTAGATTTAACATCATTAGGGTTTGCTTCTTCTTTCCCTAGAACATGTAATAGGATTTATACTCCTTAACACATTGATAGCAATCAAATAACAAGATAATCCAATAATATCCAACCCTTAAAATTTTGTAAGCTATAGTAGGAGTAAAGAAGTGTTCTCTTTTATCATGATACTATTTGATCAAGATCCATTGTTTATCCTCCATGCATTAGAGCAAAATGTCATTGTATTCCTTACTAAATAAGATATTCTCTAGCCATTAATAGTGTGCTACCTTTTATTTGAACCTGGATCTTTCCTTGGTACATAACCCCTCATGGACCTATTCTATAGACATTACCTTTACATATTTATCATCCACCTAGTGCTCCAATCACTATCTATTTTTTCAAATAGAGCAACCTATTCTATAAACACTGTCCTTTCAATATTTCATATAAAACACTACCCCTGATTAGTTTAGTAGGCTTGATCTCAATACTAAATGCCTATATCTTATTCATTTATCAATCCCTCTTCTCTCCCAAATCACCATGTAATATAGTGGACCAAACATAAGGGTGTACCATGTAGATAGTGGTCTTTCTCTATGAAAGGTAGTACTTAAACTTATTTAGAACTTTCACGATGGTAACACCTAATTTTATATTAGGGTATACCCCTCTTTCTAATCGTGAAGGCCTTGACTCATGAAAGGTATGGGGTATTCATCATAGTCACTCTTTTGAGTTAGTATGGTTGCAAAGCTTTCTTCTATCCCAAATTTGTGTAGCATTAATTCCTTGGAAAATTTAGGGTTGATTAGAATAGGGGATTTGGTGATGGTATTATTTACCTCTTGAAAGTATTTATTTCCTTCTTTAGTCCAATATAATAAGAAATATTTCTTAAGCATATTGTTTATAAGTCTAACCATCTATGCAAATTTGGTAATTTATTTAACTATAAATTGAATCTACCCTCAAAATTACCAAATTCTCTTAACTAATGAAGATAATAGTAGGTCTTGAATAGCTTTGATTCTATCATGATCTATGGAAAGGCCCTATTTGAACACTACATGATCTTATAATTTTCCTTTGTAGACCATGAAGATAGACTTCTTTGGATTTAGGGAGTTAATGAATTTCCTACACCTTTAAAAAAATAAACTCTAGGTGCTCAACTTACTTATTTCTATCTTTGGAAAAGATCATCAAATTATTAAGGTATATTAGAATGATTTTTCCCACAAGATCTAAGAATTCTATATTCACCACCCTCTAGAAGGTTACCCCACATTTGACAAACTAGAAGGTATTCATTTGTAAGCAAAAATTTCCTATTTAGTGGTGAAAGTTATCTTGTGTTGGTCTTCATATTTTACCCAAATCTGATTTTATCTTTAGAAACCATCTAAAAGAGATAGTATATGTAAACCATCCACCTTCTATAATAATTTATCAATTTAAGGCAATGGATAATGATATTTTAAGGAATATTTATTCAAGTTTTTGAAATTTATGCATGGACGAGGTTGGAAACCCATGTAGAATGCTTGATCAAGAATATGATATGGCCTTGTAGGACTTTTAATAGCTATTTCTTTATTATAGCATCTATTATTAGATTGATCGGTCTTTGCTTTTGGTGAAAAGACCTAATACTTGGTTCCAATTTGAAAGTGTGCTCTATTACAATACGATCATAGGTTATTAGAACTTCATATGACTAGGCAATTATATATCCATACTCATTGTAAAGTTATTCAAAAATATCTTGTTCTTTTTTAGTACAATCCTTTTTAAGCAATAGTATTTTTCCTTTAGCTACCTCTATAAGGAAATATGTATAATATTTAACTTTAAGACTACTTTTTCTTTAGCTACTATTAGTATTAAATAAACTTTCAAGTGTAAGTAGCCCCTTATGCAACTAATCTGACTTCAACAATATGATTCCATATTTGGCATCATCCCCATACTCATTCTTCTCTTCAATATATCAGCCCTCCTTAATTAGGAATAGGGTTAAGCATAAGGGTTCGAACCCAAAATGTACTTGTAAAAAATTTGTGAACATTTTGAAACCCTAGCGAATCCTAGCCAACCTCATGTCATAGGAAATGGCAAATTACTTTATTTTTGATGAATTTGACTATTTTGTATGGACCGGATAAAAAACACATTTCAAGCACAAATCAGGTGTAAAATATGATTTGGGCTCATATTAGGTGCAACACATAATTTAGTCTTAGATCAGGTTTAACACATGATCTGGGCTTGGACAAGATGCAACACACAATCTAGGCTCGAACCGGGTGCAACACATGATTTGGGCTTGGACTGAGTGCAACACATGATCCGAGATCAGAATGGGTGTATATTAAGTTTGAAAAATAGACCATGTGCAAATAAAGGACCAAGTACCGAATCAGGTGGAAGAAATAGATGGCACATGAACTAGGTGGAAGAAATATCCGGTAGATGGATCGATTGCAAGATAAGTTTTGACTAGCAGATTGGATGTATATAATGCGTCGGTCACATATCGGGTGTGGATAATTCTCTATCCTCATATCGAGTGTAAAACAAAATCAAGCTTAATCCTACCATGCATCACATTGCCACATTCATATCCACTAATATGTTGCCATGTGTCCACCCCACTTAATTTCATCTAGAAAAGATATCAATAGTCATTTTTTAGGCTTTTTTTTGCTACAAGAGATCAAAAATAATCTACGAACCCTTCCCTCCCCAAAGTAACCATTACCCAACACTTTTCTAGAGTGATGGCTACCATTTCCACAACCTCACAAAAAATTTCATTCAAAAATCAAATTTGCATCGGATTTTCAAAGTACTTAATGGTAACCATGCCTGAGATAGACCATTCATGGGTTTAGAACGTAGGTTTTGGAGGTTTGACTTCTATGTCCTAATTTAGAAAAGATAAATTTGTTCTACACAATATCATCCAAGTCTATGCTAATGATCTTGGGGTTTGTACTCTATCTGTATAGAATAGAAAACTATATTTTACAATCAAACCCTCTGATATCTAGAGGTTGATTGGTCTTCCACACAAGGGTGTCGATCTAGTTTTATAAAAGTTAATTCTCTTGAATAATGGTAAGGCTTATTTGGAAAGCAACTACGATATCTCTATGGAATTTTTTTTAGGTATAATTAAGAACACAAGATTATACTAAGAAGGGGTGAATAGTTTAAGACAACTTTTTCCTTTTCTTTCCAATCAATCTTATGCAATATATAGATAGCAATATCAATAATAGTAATCAAAGCAATGCACAAATCACCACACACAATAGAGACACTAATTTAACATGGTTCACCCAATGTGGGCTACTCCACGAAGAAAATATTTCACTAAAATTTTCTCAATCAATCTCTTGGGAATTTCTTCCCTATTACAATGTTTATGGACCTATGTCCAAAGGAGACACCAATCCCCTAATCAAGTTCATAGATCTCTATCCACATGAGAAATATTTCTCCTTAGCTTTGGCTAGTGATCTTCTAGAAGAACTGCTGTCTCCACTACACTGGCTAATGGATCTCTATCCACTGGAGATTGTCATCCTCTATACTCTGTTACCTCCAAAGCTTACTCTCATCTCTATCTCAAATTTGTACTAAACACAATCCTTCAATCTAGCACAAATCTTCTCAATATTTATCTCTGGTCTAGCACAAACCTATCCTCAAATATGCACCAAACTCTATCATCAAATCTATACTAAAAACTATCCTTTGATCTAGCACAAATCTGCTCAATCTCTATCTCTGGTCTGGCATAAACCTATCCTCAAATTTGCACCAAACTCTATCCTCAAATTTGTACTAAATGCAGTCCTTCGGTCTAGCACAAATCTATCCTCAATCTCTATCTCAAGCCTTAACACAAAGCTTGATTCAATCACAAATCAACTCTGCTAGATCTGATCCAAACCTTAACCTAAGGTTTTAACAAATCAATCAATCAACTCTGCTCATAAGTCTTCTCAAAGACTTGTCTCAAATTTTCCCTCTCTGCTTTGCCAAAAATGAACCCGAAGGGATTCTAACCTACACACCTTGCTTGACACACACCCTAGTGCTTTTGCCGATGCCAACTATGCTACTAGCACCTTTGGTGCTAAGTATTGGTGCTCCCTTCGATTTATTCCTTCACCGTCGGAGACCCTTCAAAAAACATGGAAAATCTTTCTCTCTTTGTGCACGAATTTGATGGAGCATAGGAGATTCGATCGATAGCATTAGGAGGTAAGGCAAAGGTCTTTGCCATTATTTATACACGATGTCTCTTGTGCCATAAACGTCAATGCTTGAATCGAATATGAAATTCGATTTCATTTTAACCCTATAACCCTCTTTAGGGTTATTTAAATTAATATAAATTAATTTTTAATTAAATTAACAATTTTTTTTAATTAACTTAAGTAACTTTTGAAAGTTAATTAAATTAATTAATAAATTAATTTATAATAAAATTATATTAATTAATTTATAATTAATTTAAATTTCCTTTTTAATATTATAATATTATTTGCTTGGGCCTCTTCTTTGCACTTTGGACCACATCTGACTACCTGGAACCGGATCTGAACAACTGGAAACAGACTCTACTGATTGCACTGATTGTAGAACTGCTTCTTCTCACACTACTAACTGAAACTAACTTTTGACATCAATGACCACTCGATGAGGATGAACAAACACGAACAAAACCATCCAAGGAGCCAAATCACAATAGAAAAGAATTATTTTAATAATGCCAGCCAAAGGGGCAGAAATTACAATGCCAGACTTGTTGAGGCTGAACAAACACGAACAAAACCATCCAAGGAGTTAAATCACAATAGAAAAGAATTATTTTATTAATGCCAGCCAAAAGGGGCAGAAATTACAATGCCAGATCGTACAATCTTGGAGCCCAAACCGAAGCCCTTTTTTCAGATCCAAAATCCCTTTTTAAATCCTATTTTCCCCCCTTTTACATGATTTTTAAGTTTCCCGCCCATGCAAAAAAAAAAAAATTTAACTTTCCCGCCCATGCAAAATTTTAAATTCTACTTTCCCGCCCAACTGGCGGTCGACAAACACAAAGGCAAAACACTTAGAAATTTTTTTTTTTTTTGTTGATGCAAGATTGCTCTGCTGCCACTGGATGCTCCTGCATCAGACACCCAGGGTAAGTTTGAGAAGTGACCTCACTTCTTTGTTGTTGGAGGAAAACCAAGGTGGTCAACCTCGGACTTGGACAGCCAAGTCGAATCTTCTATAGGCCTTCCCTTCCATTTCACCAGATATTCTTCATACTGCCTATTTCTTGTACTTCTATCGATGCGGGTATCCAGGATTTCCTCTATCTCTTCTGTCACTGGAGCCGATGTCGGAACACTCCACAACTCTGCAACTGGTTCCTTAGAACTGTCACCTTCATGATACTCTACCAAATCAGAAATATTGAACACAAGTGATATGTTCAATCCACTCGACAACTCCACCTCATATGCATTTCCTGAATCTCTTTTCTGTATGATCCTGCATGGTCCAAACTTCTTCATTTTTAGCTTGTTATATGTTTTAGCAGGAAACCTCTCCTTTCTCAGGTGCACCATGACTTCATCACCAACCTGGAACTCCTTAAACCTCCTTTTTTGATCAGCCTTTGTCTTGTACTGAGTGTTCATCTTATTGATGTGTTGTTTTACTTCTTCATGCAAATCCTTCAGATGCTCTGCAAAGTTCTCAGCTTCAGCACTATTCTTTTCTCCCCTGTCCAACTTCCTCAACTCAGAAGCATTTCTTGGACTACTCCCATATACAATCTGGAATGGTGATTTACCAGTACTCCTATTGACAGAATTGTTATAGGTAAATTCTGCCTGTGGTAAAATCATATCCCATCCCTTGGGCTTATCTCCTACCAGGCATCTCAGTAGGTTACCCAAACTCCTGTTCACCACTTCTGTCTATCCATCAGTCTGTGGATGGTATGCAGAACTGAACTTCAAATCTATCTTCAATTTCTTCCACAAGGTCTTCCAAAAATACCCAATGAACTTTGTGTCTCTATCGGAGACTATACTCTTTGGTAGACCGTGAAGTCATACCACTTCCTTGAAAAATAGTCCAACAACATGAACTGCATCACTAGTTTTCTGGTAGGGAATAAAATGTGCCATCTTTGAAAACCTATCAACTACCACAAATATGGAGTCATTTCCCCTTTGTGTCCTTGGTAGACCAAGAACAAAGTCCATGTTGATGTCCTCCTAGGGTCTCTCTAGTATAGGCAATGGCTGATATAACCTGGTGTTCTGCCTCACACCCTTGGCCATCTGGCATATTCTACAACTTTGTACAAACTTCTTCACATATTGTAGTAACTATGGCTAATAGTAGTTCTCACTCACCAAGGCAATGGTCTTGTCTCTACCAAAATGTCTAGCCAATCCTCCACTATGCTTCTCTTTGACCAGATTCTCCCTCATTGAACTCCTAGGAATGCACAACTGGTTCCCCTTAAACAACATTCCATCTTGGATCATAAAATCCAACCACTTAGTCCTATCCAGAGTAACTGGTGTTGTACAAGCTCTCCAAGCTTCAGCAAAATCTGGATCTTCAGGGTACAAACTCTTAAGTTCTTCAAACCCCACAACTTCCACTCTCATTGTTGTCAGCAAACTCTACCTTCTACTTAAGGCATCTGCAACTCTGTTTGACTTCCCACTCCTATGCTTCAACACAAAGGTATAGCTCTATAAAAACTCAACCCATTTTAAGTGCCTCTGATTCAATTTCCCTTGACTGTTAATATACTGTAAAGCCTGATGATCAGTATACAAAACAAACTCCTTTGGCAACAAATAGTGTCTCCACTTCTTTAGAGCCTGAACTATAGCATAAAACTCCTGATCATAGACAAAATATTTCTTCCTGGCATCATTAAGCTTTTCACTAAAGTAGGCAACAGGCTTACCTTCCTGACTCAATACAACTCCTATGGCACTACCACTAGCATCACAATCTACCTGAAACACCTTATTAAAATCTGGAAGTGCCAACACAGGTTGCTCAGTGACCTTCTTCTTCAACAACTCAAAGCTCCTATCAGCTCCTAAGGTCCACTTAAAGTCTTTCTTATCCCCTCTCATTATTTCAGTTAGGGGTGCACAAATACTGCTGAAATTTCTAATAAAATTTCTATAAAAACTTGCTAGACCATGAAATGATCTTACCTCAGTTACGCTCCTTGGGGTAGGCCAGTCAATGATAGCCCTTACCTTCTCTGGATCCATCTTCAGACCTTCAGTTGAGATGACAAATCCCAAGTACACCAACTCCTTCTTCACAAAACTGCACTTCTTCAAATTTATCAGTAGATGTTCCTCCCTCAGCTTCTCCAGAACTCTTCTGATGTGCCTCAGATGTTCCTCCAAGGTCTTGCTAAAAATCAGAATGTCATCCAAATAGACAATGACAAACTTTCCCATAAACTCCTTCAATACTTCATTCATAAGCCTCATGAATGTGTTGGGTGCATTGGTTAGCCCAAATGGCATGACCAACCACTCATATAAACCCTCTTTGGTCTTGAAAGTTGTCTTCCACTCATCTCCTTCTCTGATGTGGATCTGATGATACCCACTCTTCAGATCAATCTTTGTAAAATACTTGGACCCACTCAAATAGTCCATTATGTCATCCATCCTTGGCAATGGAAACCTATACTTGATGGTGATCTTGTTAATAGCTCTGGAATCTGTGCACATTCTCCACTCTCCATCCTTCTTTGGTGTTAGTACTATAGGCACTGCACATGGACTTAGGCTTTCCCTAATCAGTCCCTTCTCCAGTAGCTCCTGAACTTGCCTGTTCAGTTCCTCATTCTCCATAGGAGTCATCCTATGGGCAGCCTTGTTTGGCAAACTAGCTCCTAGTATCAAATCAATATGATGGCTAATATTTCTCATGGGTGGCAAACCCTCTAGCACATTATCAGATATAATATCTGAGAAGTCTTCCAATAGACCTGAGACTTCTACAGGGACATCTTTGCTTGGTTCTTCCCTAACTCTAGGAATTAATGCATAGCACACATGCTCATGCTTCAAATCATCTAGAAATTTCCTACCATCAACCAAACAAATTTTGGCACTATTACATACCTTTTCATCCATCTCCTTCAGTGGCTTTAGTTTATGGTGCACTCCTTCCTTTGTTAGGGAGTAAGTGTTGGCATGTCCATCATGGACTGCACGATGATCAAACTGCCATGGTCTTCCTAACAGCATATGGCAAGCATCCATAGGCAGGATATCACACAGGACCTCATCCTTGTATCTCCCAATATTAAACTTGACTAAGCACTGTTCATTGACCAATGCCCTATGGTCCTTCTGCAACCATGCAATCTGGTATGGATGCGGGTGTCTCCTCCTCTCTAGTTGTAACTTAGTAACCATTTCTTTAGAGACCAAGTTATCAGTACTACCATTATCTATAATAACATTACAGACCTTACCTGAACATTTGCACCTTGTGCGAAACAGGCTCTTCCTCTGGTCTGGTTCCTTCTCCTCATTCAACAAGGTTCTCCTTGTGACCATAACTTCTCCTCTCTCTACCTCCTCAGAGTGCTCTGATTCAGCTCCTTCATCTACAATAGCAGCTCTAGCATTACCCATTGGCCTCCTATTTGGCTTCTCTTGGTGTTGTGGACACTCATATGCTCGATGTCCTTCTTCTCCATAGTTGAAGCAGGTTCCATGAAACCCTCTTCCTCCATTTCCTCGACCAGATCTACCTCTTCCTCTTGGGTAGTTGTTGTTTTGACCATGAGATCTGTAAGCATTATCTCCCTTCTGGTCCTGACTATTGCTAGCTTCTTCTTTCTTCTCACCTCATCCTCCATCTATTCTTCCACCAGTTATTTCTCCATGACCTCTTCCTTTTTGCTTACCCTCAAACCTTCTGTTCAGCTTCTCTTCAACTTTTAGAGCAAACTGGTAAGCATCCTCAATGGTGCTCATCCTAACCAGACTCAGCTCTTCTTGAATACTGGTTCTCAACCCATGGATGTAATGGGCTACCTTCTCCTTGTTAGCCTCAGAATGGTCAGTTCGGATCAAGATCTTGTAGAACTCCTCAGTGTATTCTTTGATAGACTTTCTTGACTATCTCAAACTTTGCATCTTCTTCAGTAGATCCAACTCATAATCTATCGAAATAAACTACCTCTTCAGCTTTTCCACCATTCGTTCCCATCTGGTGATCCTCTCTTTTCCCCTTCTATTTTTGTCAAGTTGTACTCCTTTCCACCAGATTCTAGCATGACCCTTCAGTTTGGTCTTAGAAAACTTGACCCGATCAGGATCTTCCACCTCTTCATATTCAAAATATTCTTCCAGGTCATTGATCCAGTCAATCAACTCCTTCGGGTTAAGATTTCTTGAGTATGTGGAAACCTCCATCTTTGACCTCTTCCCAATCTGGGATATGGCTCTGTACAACCTCGCTTGGGTAGGATCTACTACCTCTTCTTCTTCCTCAAACTGGTCTTCCTCTTCTTTGGCTTCATCTTCACTCTTTTCCTCTCTTCTTGGGTCAAACCCTCTATGCAACTCTTCTTGTAATGCCTGGACTTGCCTCTACAAAGCTCAAAAATCCTCTGTTGGCACTACGACATTACTGGAAACACCTCGATTCCTTCATGGGGGCATCTTGCTCCGGCTTCTCCAAACCCGAACCATAGATCCTGGTGTAAACTACCTCACGTTCGGTGATCTGCTTACACACTCAAGAACTCCCGCTCTGATACCACTTGATGAGGATGAACAAACATGAACAAAACCATCCAAGGAGCCAAATCACAATAGAAAAGAATTATTTTAATAATGCCAGCCAAAGGGGCAAAAATTACAATGCCAGACTTGTTGAGGCTGAACAAACACGAACAAAACCATCCAAGGAGTTAAATCACAATAGAAAAGAATTATTTTATTAATGCCAACCAAAAGGGGCAGAAATTACAATGCCAGATCGTACAATCTTGGAGCCCAATCGAAGCCCTTTTTTCAGATCCAAAATCCCTTTTTAAATCCTATTTTCCCCCCTTTTACATGATTTTTAAGTTTCCCGCCCATGCAAAAAAAAATTAAATTTAACTTTCCCGCCCATGCAAAATTTTAAATTCTACTTTCTCGCCCAACTGGCGGTCGACAAACACAAAGGCAAAACACTTAGAAATTTTTTTTTTTTGTTGATGCAAGATTGCTCTATTGCCATTGGATGCTCTGCATCACACTCACTCTTGACATCAATGACAACGCATCTACTCAAAATGTCCAACAATCTCCCCCTTTGTCATTGATGGTAACCCATTTATATTTTCAAGTTTACTTAACATTTTTCTATCGTGCTCCCCTTGACTCAATGCTCTCTTCTTAAATAAAATCTCTCCCCCTTTGACATCAATGGAAAAGGGTCACCTTTGGGGCTCGGGGTTAAGAATAAGTCTCTTAGCTTAGCCCCTCCCCCACCTCCTCTTGAGGTGGTTAATTCTAGGGTGGGAGTATTTCTACTCCCAACATGCACTGGTCTTTTCCTTTGTCCACTTTCCTTCCCATCTGATCCTTTTGATTCCTTTTGGTGTTCTTGTTCTTGTTCATGTTCATGTTCCTATTTCGGTTCATGTCCATATTCCTATTTTTGTTCATGCTCGGTTCTGGATTATCTGCTCTACACCACTTTGTTGTATGTCCATCATTATTGCACTTATAACACTTAATATTGTTATTCCTTGAAGGTGCAAATGTCTTGGGATTTCTTCTGGTGAAGCCATATTTATTCCTGTCATGAACCTTGCAATTCATTGTCTTATGACCAAACTAATTACATGAGTAGCAATACCCATGAAATAATTGCATGTTCCTAAAGTTCTCATATTCTTGTCTTTAATGTATCCTACACTGTGAAGCCTTGTGCCCAAATTTGTGACATGAGAAACATCATCCATTGAAATTTCCTTGCCCCTGACCTCATTGGTCTCTTAGTCTCTTTTACCTTGTTGGTTCCTGTTCCACATGTTTCTCCTTTGTGCATTGTTTATTTTCTTGTTGAACTTTCTATTGTCCAACTCATCCTTAGAAGTTTCACTTTCTCTCACACTATCTTCTTTTGATGTTTCTTCTTCTTCAGAACTTGATGTTAACTCTTCTTCTTGTTTCTTTTGAGCCTATTCAAAACCAAGACCTATTTTGTTTGTTGATCATCTTTGTACTTTGATCATCTTATCTACGATCTTTGAGCTCTTTCCAAACTTGTGTAGCTTATCCTTAGACTTTTCTTCTTCTTCCCTTAGTAGACCTACTTCTTATTCTAATCTCTCACATTCTATGACCTTTTCTTCTAACTTATCCTTGAACTTCTTTGTCTTAGCTATTGACTTATTTAGATCCTCTATAAGATTTCCTCTTTCTTCATCACATTCCTTAAACTAAAGCTTAAGTTGGGAGTTTTGCTTTCTTACCTTATTTAATGTGTTAAGAGCATAAATAAGTTCTCCCTCAAGATCAACTTCTCCTTTTTCTTATTCTTCCTCTATTTGTTTGCCTTTGAAAACATCTTCATTCTCTTCTAACTTTTCTTCTATAGGATCACCTCCTTCTTCTTCTAGTGCCATTAGAATATTTTCTTCCGGTTCTTCAAGTGTATCTTCATATTCATCATCACTGAAACTGAAACCATTCTTTGTACAACTATCTTCAAGATGTCAAAAATTACCACATCTAAAACACTTGAGAATTATTAGTGACCTTTTCTTAACTTCTTCTTTTTCTTCTATCAGAAATAGAACTTAATATTTATCATTATCTAAGAAACTATTATCACTGTCACTTGAGTACTTACTTGCCTTGTATGCATAGTAACTCCTCTTCTACCTTTGAAATAACTTATTTCCTTGTCTACCTTGTCCATCCTTACCTTTCATTTGGTACCTATATTTTTTTGATTCCCTGTTCTTATGATCCTATTTTTCTTCATCATTGCTATTTTTAGCTTCTTGACAATCAGTTGTATAGTGACCATACTTTCCACAATTGAAACATCTAACAGATTTTGCATCTTTAAATCTTCTTGAATCCTTATTCTTTTTTCCATAATTTGCTTCTTCATAATTGGATGACTCATTACTTGAATCTGACTTCTTACCCCTTGCCTTATTAGTATCTTTGAAGGTTGCTTCCTTCCGGAGATTAGGTTCCTCTTTTGTTCTTATCTCAAAAGTTGTAAGAATACCAAGTAACATATCTCTTGTTAAATAATAACCATATTTTGATTCCTCTATAGAATAAATATTTTCACTAAATATTTTTGGGAGAGGTCTTTATATCTTATCACAAACATCTGATTCTTCAATCTCAAGTCCAAGTCCTTGCATGGCATTAACAACCTCATCTACACGAAGTAGATAAGCACTAATGTTTTCTTCATCCTTCATTCTTAATTCTTCAAATTTTCCTTTGAGATTTCGTATCTTTACCTTTTTGACACTTTTATCTCCTTCATATATGCTTTGCAACTTATCCCAAATTCCTTTTGCATCTTTGTAATGCATAAATTTTATGAACTCTATTCTATGCAAACCTCTCAAAATTGCATTCATTGCTTTTGAATTGTAATGATGTAGAAGCTTACCATCTTTATCTATAGGTGGAGTAGTTGGTGGTATGTATCCATTTTCAACTGCTTCCCAAATTTCATTGTCAAGTGCCATCAGGTGGATCTTTATTCTCATACTCCAAAATACATAATCGCTTCCATCAAATATTGGAGTTGAATTATCTGAGGACCCATTTTAAGAATCTATTATGTTCTTGTAAGCTTTTCCTTCAATCTGTTAAACTCTTTTGAAGTAACCCGCTCTGATACCAATTGAATAACACAAGCTTATACTAAGAGGGAGGGTGAACATTATAAGACCACTTTTTACTTTTCTTTCCAATCAATATTATGCAATGTATATATAGTGTAGCGACCCCGGGATGCACGCACCACCCCATTTTAACCCTACTTGCAATGTTATTAAAAACCCAAGATGAAATGGAAGACAAGAAGAAAAAGCATATAACACGAAATAACAAAGATGGATCTCTTTATTGATATTGAAGCTCGGTTACATGTCGGTCCCTCTTAGGGATACCCATTTCGATACAATAAGTTACAAATAGGCAAAGAGTGCCCCTTTCACGAAGAGGTGGTGCGCTTATAAAAGCTTCCCGGTTCCGCACACGGAAATGTATGAGGGCTTACAGATGCCTCCTTCTCCAGGTCTATTTCCTAGAGGGATCCCTTTTGCTCTCGTATGTTGCAAACTTCGTCCGATGAACCTGTGGCCCTGCAAGCAATGAAACAACAACACACGCTTAGGTGTCCGAGATTGCCTCCCTGGATGAGGTTGTTAGTAATAAAAGAATGTAATGGAAATATGATGAAACTATGCCATGAAATCATGTAAATCTATGCTAATGATATGAAAACATGAAGAAACAGAATAAAAGAAGCTATGTCTAAAACCTAAGCTAAGCCTACGGGCCACTGTCCAAGACAACGACCGCTAAGGTAAACCTTGCTCTCTTTGCCCCAAAGCTATGGGTCAAAGCCTATATCTGATGTCGAAATAATAGGTGTTATGCTCTTCAATTCATCAGGGCTTCATCGTACACGTGATCTCAAAGAGAACTCTCCAAGTCTCGAAAGCTCTCCTCAAAAAGATATTTCTCTCTATGATATTCTATATCTCTTGGTGCTCTTAGGCTTGCACCTTTTATAGTGTGAAACCCTAGGTCTATGTCCAAGCCCTAGGAATGAATTTCTCATGCGTAGTGCAAGTTAGCATGAGAAGCTTTTATCCATTGTCTATGTTTGAAGGCCAATTAACTAAAATCTAACTACCCACTTGAGTCTTCTATGCGAACTGGTCGTTAGCATGAGAAGCTTTTGTCCTTTGTTTATGCTTGGAGGTCAGTTAACTAAATTTTAAATGCAAACTCAAGTCTCCTATGTGAACTGGTCATGAAAAGGAATGCAAAGTTACTCCCGCTCACCTTTATTGCATGTAGACTACCACTTTCACCTGTGATTAGGCCTGTTTGTCGACAAACTACTTCTTATGGCTTAGCCACTGTCATCTATAGTGGCTAAGATCTAGCCATTGTCATCTACAGTGGCTAAGGTCTGGCCGCTCTAGGCTTGAGCGGCTAGGATCTGGCTGCTCTTGGCTTGAGCGGCTAGGCTTGGATGGCTTGAAAAGGCCCCAAATGAGTGGTGAGAACCACTGTTGATGCTTGGAAAGTCCAATATTATGTCTTATGATCTTATGAGTGTGTCTATGTGAGCAGCTCCCCTAAGCATGACATGATTTAGGTGTCTACAGATGCCCCTTTTTGTGATGCATTGTGTGGAAAACACAATGTTGAGAAAAAATGTAGACTGATCTGTTTGTAGGGTGTATGGTGATCAATGGTCTGATCAACGTCGGATGGCCCAATCATGCAAGATGGCATGCATCCCTTGAATCATTGCCTCAATATTCGGAGGACTTAGCTCAGTGGCTTTTGCATGTTAAATTGCACTCATTCCTCAAACTCAATCGGGTAGCTTCAGCTGCTACAACAATTTTGACCGGTAGGAGAGCTACAATTGAAGATGTCATGTCTGCTTACATTCCTAGAAAACAAGGGAAATTTGTGATTGTTGTATGCAATGATTCATAGGATGAACATGATTTTGCTATGATCGAGTGATATTTTGTTGATTTTGATTATGATTAAGTTGAAGTTTTGAACTACTTCCTCACACAATGAATTGGTGAAGAAATGACAATGAATGAAGCGACAAGTCGCTTGACCAATATGACTAATCTGGTTCCTTTCTAGCATTTGTTGCTTTTAATGGGCAATCCCACATCCAAGTGTGATTCCAATTGTTTATGATAATCATCCATCCTTATCCCGAGGAGCGGTCCAGCTATCAATAGCCTTCTTAGGGAGTTAGGATGAGTGATTCTATTTATGTTTAGATTGTATCACTTTGACTTAATATTTTTGATGTCATAGGGGAATTAGGATGATCCTTTCGCACCCATGGAGCAGTCCGACCATCTTGGTCTTCTTCGGGATTGAAGGGTGGCACATCGTAATTCCAAAATGAGTTGTTTTTTACCCCAAGTGGCCTTATGGTTATCTACTCATCTCACCAAAATACATGGAGTGCAAATCGTTGCAATCGTCGAGTGGATAGAGTAGGTGACTAGATACGAGGCCTACCTGAGATTGTGCTTTTATGTGATTTTTTTGTTATTTTGAACATTCTGATGATCTAAAACCACCAAAGTGTGTTTATTTGTTATTTTTGTGGGATCCCTCAAGGAGAAAATCCCTTATTTTGATCTGTGGATCTGGCCGTTGTCAGGTCCAGTGGCCTTTGAGTTCCTGCCTATGGTCATTGTCACCTTGAGCGGCCAAGAAGTTTGGGCCACTGACATCAGCAATGGCCAAGGCATAATTAAGGAAATATAAAATTTGCATTTCTAGGGTTTGACCTTTCACTTTCACTATTTGAAGATTCACTTTGGGAGCTCTGGTGTGACAGTGATGATTGTGACTTTGAAATTTGTTGGTATTGAGGACATGGCTGTGCAGGGCAAGACATCAACTATTGGAGGAGCCGAAGCTTCTCGGGTATTTCTCTCTTCTAAACCCTAGCTCTCTTTTCTCTTATCTACGTAAAACTGAACCTCACTAAGTAATGGGTAAACTGAACCTCACTAAACCTATTGGCAATGAACAAACTCCATAATTAGGCTTAGCATACCCTTTGCTATGGTGGGTTAGTCCCCAATTTTATTTTTTATTAGTGGCTTTAGCCTAGGGTTTTTGAATTTTTCTATTATTCACCTTCCGCCATTTTGAGCATTTTTGAACTTAGCTTAGTTTTTGATGCTTGGGTGGGAATATTTGCTTTCTATTTTATTTGTTTTCCCTCCCTCTTTTGATTTATTTAAGTTATTTTGTAATTTTGCAATTTTTTTTATTTTTTGGCCAAGGGTTCATGGGTTTGTCATGTCGCCCCTTGGCCATTGTCACTCAGCGGTCGGTTCTGAGCCATTGTCACTCAGAGCGGCCAAGCTTGAACCCCAATGGTCAAAAATTTGACCATTGGGTCTTGGCTTCTGCCTCCAACGGCCAGGTTTTCCACTGTAGGCAACAACGGCTAAACCCTTAGCCATGTTTTCTTGCATTTTTGTTATTTTTATGACATTTTTTTTTTTTTTTTTGATTAGGTGCAATCTTATCCTTTTTGCTTAGACTTAGAATAGTCCATACTCTTTTGCACCATTTTCATGTTTATTGTGAATTATGCCTTAGATGCATTGTAGTTATATTTTGTCTTTCTTCTACTTTGCTTAGATCCTTACTACTCAGGCTCGGGACCCGAAGCTCCTGCTTGACTTACTTCCTAGCTTTGATGATACGGACTGGGCATGGTTCAAAGCCCATGGGTTGTAGTATGTCATCAGGCTACCTTACATCATGGTAGATCAGGCTTACCTTATGGCTTTGGCCCATCACTGGGACCCATGGACTAATACCTTCCACCTCCCGACCGATGAGATGACCATTACACTAGAGGATGTATATAGGATCTTTCAGATTCCATTTGATGGGGTGGCCATTGTCTCTTCGACCACTAATGATCAGGTGGTTGTCTTCACTCGGGTGTTTAGAGGGCACTCTATGGATGCTCTCAAGGACACCAAGTCCGGAGGAGTGTCCATCAGCCACTGGCATGGGGAGGGCATCTTTACGGTGAGGCATGTCATATTGCTGATGGTGATCAACAATGTTCTTATCCTGGACTACTCGAGTTTGAGGTTCCCATGGAACCTTTTGGCGATGGTGCAGGATCTATTGGATAGTGAGGAGCCTATCATCTATGCATGGGGTAGATCACTATTGGCTCAGTGCTATGATGAGTTGTACCACATCCATCGGATGAGGACGTGTCAACATTACCTACAGCTTGCTCCTACAGGTTTGGGGATGGGAGCATATTAGGGTAGATCACCCTAAGGGGCTCCAGCAAGATTACAATGATCGATGCTCGGACATAGTGCTATGTTGCTAGATGGGCTCGAGAGCATGAGGAGCTAAGAGCCACACTTTCACAGGGGAGCTGTCCCACTACACTGATGCTTTCACTAGAATTTTGGTTAGAGATGTCATGTGGTGGCCTTACTATGAGTGTCCTACTTGGGATGATCCAACTAGTTTTACTACCAGGACATGGCATGAGCGATGGCTCATTGGCCGTAAGATTGCCATCCAGGAGTATTTCTTCTACTCATAGGTTCTTCATCAGTACGAGTTGCAGCAGGATGTGCCCTTGATACCATTCTTGTATAGGCGCCTCACAGTAGAGAAGGACCTACCTCCATGATAGATTACAGAGCTTTCAGATGAGGAGGATGCCCTAACTATTGACCCTAGAGTGGTTGGGGGAGTTACAGAGGCATACACTCAGTGGTGGGGTGATCGGATGTGGCATGGTATCGATAGCCTAGGGCACGAGGATGATGGTGGGGGTGATGGTGCAGATCCGATAGGACGTAGAGTCCGAGCCAAGATCGAGGTATGGGGCCAGCCAGTAGAGTAGGTGGTAGTGGAGGATCCTGATGTTCCTGAGGAGGAGGAGGAGTTAGAGCCCGAGGAGAGAGACTCTCCTCTGAGAGCATAACTACATGAGGTCGAGGTTGAGCTTTAGGCCACTAAGATCCAGGTACAGTGAGATGCTACCATTGAGCAGCTCACAGCATAGATACAGGCTCTATAGGCTACTATTGGGGGTGGTGATGCTAGGATGTAGTTTGTTGTTCCTCCTTCTACACCATAGGAGGTTCCAATGGTAGGTTCAAGAGCAGATGTGGGACATCTTTAGTCTTTGTTGGATGAGCATGAGGAGCAGATCCGAGGACTTGTGGATCATGTCACCATTCTTCAGATGCAGCTCAGGAGGCATGGGATTGTCCCTAAGGATCCAGCTAGTGCGGGTGGTTCATAGGTCAATGGGCGCTCCACCTCAGGGTAGTCTTCCACCCATCCTAGCCAGAGGACCCAAACTCGGACAGAGAGACCGATAGGCTCACATCATTCGACTCACGACACCACCATAGGGGGAGGTGGCACTAGAGGAGGTGATGTAGGGGGCTCAGGCCCGGTATTTGATTGATGCTTTACTTGGTCCTTGATCCATTTTTGAGGTCGACTGACCTATATGATTGTAGCCCATGGGCATTTTTGTACATCCATTGGACTTGACACACATACTTTTATGATAGCTTTGCATTATGACTTATTATGTGTATCATTTATTGCTCATGTTTTTGTTATTATTTTATTTTATGATATGATGCGATGATGGTATTATGATGATTTGATGAATATGTTAGATGATAGATGATATTTGAAGATGCTTAGATGGATGTGTAGATGCTTATATGATTTGATGATATGATGCGATGTATTTTGATGATGAATGATGAATTTATGATTGTATGCAAATGGATATTGCCTATATGTTTTATGATGTGGTTTATGGATGATTAATGACTTGTTTTTGTGAATGTGATGTTATTGCTAAATGCATGTTTTAACTTTGCTTTAATTGTATGCATCTAACTTATGTGATGGAATGGTATAAATGAACCTGTATGCTCTAATCACTTAAAACATACGGAATGCATATGACATTGACAATCTTAATGGGTGATACCATAGAAAGTAAAAAAATAATCATGAATTTAAATAATCACTCTTATCATAAGAATTGATTAAGTATTCATATATGAGATGTAATGGTGTGTAATGTATTTTCTTAATAAGTTTCTGTAAATTAAAAGATATAAAGTAGTCAGTGGTCATCTATATACTATTTCTAATATATATGCGGTATCTGTCCTACTATGTTGATACCCCCTAATTTATAGAATCTTATAAAGAAAGTGATGGTGTGAATGATGTTATGATTTGTTGCTATGTAAGAATTTTTGGGGCTTTTCGGAGATTCAAACACTCTAGTTACCCTATCAACAGCTGTCTACTGACCACTTAGAATTTTGAAAAGTAAGGCTTTTACCATGGACCTAGTTTTTCATGATCTCTGTGTGTGCAAGTGATTGTATATTTTGAGGTAGAACTCAAGCATTTCCTCCGATGTCAGGGGGATTCTTTCAGCCCATTGCTAAGATCAGGGATCCTCAAGTGTTCATCTCATCCTTATGTTGGACTTAGTTGGACTATACCACTAGGCAATATTGGGTTACCTAAGCTAGCTCATCCACATTCAAACATTGGTCTACACAAATGCATGAAGCAATTGTAATAGACATATCATCATGCGTAAGGATTTCTCCTTCCAGTTTTGTACAATGCTGAGAATTCCAAGGATTCAAGCTTTATTCCCTTTTTGGCTTCTTTTTGGCTTTGGATATTTGCTCATATGTAGTGATGAAAATCACTTTTATTTTGATTGATTTTTTCTTTGAGCGAGGATTTTTGTAGTGATGATAATCACTATTTATTTTGCTCATATGTAGTGATGAAAATCACTATTTATTTTTTATTGATTTTTTTGAGCTATGTTTTTTTTGAATTTATGATTTGTGTATCGGATTATTGCTTTGAAATCTGGATTGTATGCTTGGCCTTTTGAATATGTACTTTGCTTTGGGATTTTGCTTATTTTGATTTAAGCAAGGGATTTGGATAGGGTAAAGCTTGTCCTTTTGCCAATTCTCAACACCTTTAAACCAGTTGCACAGGGGGATAAGCAAGGAAAATCCTTTTCACTTAAGGTAACCTAGACCACTTTGCAGCTTTCATCTTTTCCTTGTACCAACTAGGATTTTAGTGTTTCAATTAGTGATGAGATCTTGAATATCCAAGGCATTATCACAGCTAGACCTTACCTTCTACTAATCAAAGTTGTTTTCCTCAAAAGTTGATAAGATCACTAGGTGTGGTTGATTAACCAAAAACCTTAGTATATTATGTATAGCAACAAATAATGGTTGTGTTGAAAAACACAATTACACACTGTGTTAATGGAGGTATGGATTTGAATGATTTGTGTGACAAACTGTGGTATCACTTTTAAGGCTCTCATGACATATGCAATTGTAGTGGATATGAAAATGCAATGCAATGATGTGGATGCAAGATGTGAGATGCAATTGTTTTTGTATTTTTGATTTTATGTTGTTTTTGTATTTTTGATTAATTTGACCAAAGGGCTTATTATGCCTTTGGGGCTTTTTGATTTTTGACCAAGTAGCATGAATTACCCTTGATTTTATTTTTTATTTTATTTTAATTATTTAGTTAATTACCCTTGGAGCCTTTTGAATTGATTTTGACCAAGTGGTTTGAATTACCCTTGGAGCCTTTTGAATTGATTTTGACCAAGCAATTTGAATTACCCTTGGAGCCTTTTGAATTGATTTTGACCAAGCGATTTGAATTACCCTTGGAGCCTTTTGAATTATTTTGACCCAACGTTTTATTACTTAATCCTTTTTATTGATTTTGACCAAGCGGCTATGAATTACCCTTGGAGCCTTTGATTGTATTTTTGAAATTTTATGTTTTTATGATTTGTTTGTGTTTTTGACATATTTGAATGTTTTTGAATTTTATGAAATATTTGAATGTTTTTGTGTTTTATGTGTAAAATGCCTTTAAGTGAATGATATTGAGAGGTTCAGGCTCTTCAACACCATCTAATGATATAAGGTGATATGCTCCAGGCCCAACTCTCTATGAAATCATGTATGGACCTATCCAGTTTACCATGAACTTATCTCATAGATGCGATGATAGATTCGAATTCTATTAGTTTTCTTTGAGCACTAGATCTCCAACCTTGAATTCCCTTAAATGGACTTTACTATTGTAAGCTCATGCAAGGTGATCTTGGTAAACATGAAGATGCTCTAAAGCATTGACTCGACGTTCATCAAGAAGCATCAACTGATCAAGGTGGCCTTGCCACGCAACATCATCATCTATGAAGTCCTTTAATGCTATGCGTAGAGTCAAAATTTCTAACTCTAGTGGCATGATGGCCTCAGTGCCATATACTAGTGAAAATGGTGTTGCCCTAGTGGGCATCCGTATACTAGTCCTGTATGCCCATAGTGCAAGAGGCAACTGCATGTGCCAATCCTTGTGATTGTCTTGCACCATCTTCCTCAAAATGGAGACTATTATTTTGTTTGAGGCTTCTGCTTGCCCGTTTGCTTATGGATAATAAGGCATTGAAAAACTATGCTGAATATGGTATTTGTTCATTAAAGCATGCACATTTTTGTTCTTGAAATATGGCCCATTATCCGATATTATCTTAGAAGGGACCCCAAAATGACTTATGATATTGTGGAGTATAAACTCCACAATCCTTGGTCCAGTTGTTGATGTTAAGGGGATCGCTTCTACCCATTTAGTGAAGTATTATATGGTTGTTATGATGAATGTGTGTCAGCCTGAGGATGGGGGTGAGATCTTCCCAATCAAGTCTAGTCCCCATTGTGAGAATGGCCATGCTTCCTGGATGGGCTGCAAAGCTTGCGATGGTAAGTGCGTTAGATTTGCATGATGTTGGCACTTACTACATTTCTTGACATACTCATAATAGTCCTTTTCCATGGTGGGCCAATAGTAACCCATTCTCAAGATGCGCTTAACGATGGCCATGCCACTGAAATGCCCTCCACATGTACCATCGTGAGCTTGCAAAATTGCCCAAGATGCTTCCTGGGGCTCAAGACAATGGAGTAATACTCCATCATATCCTCGTCTGTAGAGGATTTCTCCTAGCAAGATGTATCTTGTTGCTCTCTATTTGAATGTTCACCTTTCAGTATGTGACAAACCTTGAGGTACTATTCCAAGCTTCAGGAAGTCCCATAGTTGGGAAAGCCAATCCCGATAAGCCATGACTTCTATAGAAAATATAACTTGCTCTTCCTATATTTCTGAGCTAGTGAACATGGATTGAGGAACAACTCTATGGTGTATGGTTGCACCACACTCCATAGGTCCTTGGGAGATCAAAGACCCCCAAGGTGCCATTTGCAAGAAATCTCTGGCTATGAAGGACCAATCCTGATTTGGCTCGATGTTGATCATGTTGACTGATTCTTGATTGTCAAAAGCTTCATGACGTATTGCTGAGTGCGAAAGCACTTTCACATGAATGGTTGTAAAATCAGTAGATGGATTCTGAGGGATTAAGGATCCCAAAGAGGCCATAGTGTCTACAAATCTATTCGATGTACGAGGGATTGCCTCGATGTCATACCATTCCAATCGAGCTAGGTAGGTGTCAACAAGTTCCTTGTAAGTCTTCAGGAGTGGGCACCTACATTGGAATAGTCCTTTGACCTAGTTTACTATGAGCAAGGAGTCACCAAAGATATTCAATATTTTAATGCCCATTGCTATGGTTGTTTGGAGTCCCAGGATCAATGCTTCATATTATGTATTGTTGTTTGTGCATGGGAAGTCTAGTTTGAATGATAAGGGCAATGGAGCACCCTATGGTGTGATAAAGACAATCCCTGCTCTACCTCCTTGTTCACACTTTGAACCATCGAAGAACAATGACATGTCTCTTTCTTTCTTAGGTTCTTCGAGTTCTAGTGGATCTGATAATGCAAAGACCGCATCATCAGGCAATTCTATAGTGAGAGGCTTGTTATCCTGAAGAGGCACCTCTGCTAATTGATCTGCTATGACTTGTCCCTTGATGGAATTTTGGCTTATGAACTCTAGATCAAATTCTATCAATAGCATGATCCACTTTGTGGTACGTGTATTGTGATATGTCTTGCTCATCATGTACTGCAAAGGATTCTATTTTGATATGACGTAGGTCGTATGGCTCAACATGTAGTGTCACAACTTTCGAGTTGCAAAGACCACTGCTAAACACAAATTTTTGACATACGCATATCCTAGCTCATAACTCACCAAGGTGTGACTAATGTAATATATGGCTTGCTCTTTGTCTTGTGCATTCTTTTGGGCTAACATGGTGCCCAATGCAAAATTAGTAGCCGATATATATAGTAAAAATGGTATGTCTGGCCTTGGTGGAGCCAATACTAGTGGTGTTGCTAGATAAGTCTTGATCTCTGCAAAGGCTTGATGGCATTCTTCATCCCAATGAAAGGGGACCTCCTTGCATAGCAACTGATTCATAGGTCGGCATTTGTCTGATAATTGCATGATGAATCTTTTGATGGATGCTATCTTGCCTTGTAGGCTCCTCAACTCCCTAATGTTGGTAGGGGTGGCCATTTCTAGTATAGCCTTTACCTTTGTAGGATCTACTTCAATGCCTCTCTTGGATACGATGAATCCCAAAAGCTTGCCAGAAGTTATGCCAAATATGCACTTCTTAGGATTCAATCGGACATTGTGTTCTATGAGGTGATCAAAGACTTGTCTAAGGACTTCGACATGCTCTTGCCGCAATAGGGACTTGGCCAGTAAGTCATCCATGTAATCTTCCAAGATCTTATGCATATAGTCATGGAATATGTATGTCATGGCCCACTGATATGTGGCACCAACATTTTTGAGACCGAATGGCATCACTTTGTAACAGAATGTTCCCCATGGAGTAATGAAAGTAGTTTTATGTTGATATTCAAGCTTAATCCGGATCTGGTTGTATCCAAAAAAACCATCCATTAGGGAGAGCATTTCATGACCTACGGTTGCATCTACAAGAGCATCTATGTTTGGCAATGGGAATGAATCCTTTGGTGTTGCCCTATTTAAATCTCTAAAATCCATGCAGATACGGACTCTTCCATCAGGTTTCCCCATGGGTACCATGTTTGACACCCACTCAGGGTAGTCAATAGGAACTATGAATACTGCATCCAGTAGTTTTTGCAATTCATTCTTCACCATCAAAGCGATGGTTGGATGCATTTTCCTCAGCTTTTGCTTGATTGGCTTCTTCATGGGATCCAATGAAAGGTTGTGAATGACTAACTTTGGATCTATCCCTGGCATGTCTTTGTAAGTCCAAGCAAAAATATTTGGCCTCTCTTTGAGGAGAGGAATTAGGATGGCTTGTTCCTCTGGAGATAGACTTTCTCCGAACTTGACTTTCCTTGGTTGGGTAGGATCATCACTGATGTCCACCTCGAAAGTCACTTCTATAGCCATATGTGACCCATCCTCTAGCTGATGAGGCATGGGTATCAAATGAATGTCATCGATGGGATTCACAGGACCTAGTGACTCAGGTTCCAAACCAACATGGAAGACGTCATACGCACAACCTGATGCAAAATGGAATGGTTGTAACATCTCTTCATTGGGGAAGAGGTCTTCAGGCTCTATGGGTGAATTAGCATGATCCCAATCAATAGCCTCTATATCAAGATGCAATGATTTGGTAGGATCTGCTGGATTATGAAGTGGAGTGGTCAAATCAATGGAGATCATGTTGATGGATGGGATGAAGTCTCCAGGACCACATGGGTGCAATCTTGTCTCAGGGGTTTCCCTTCCATACTCACGATGAGGTTCTAGAGGAATGGGAATTTTTGGATCTGGCCCATGAGTAGGGTGGACAATAGGATCATTGGGCTCTAATCACTCTCTGAATGTAGGCGGAGGGGGATTGACCATCCGATGAATGGTAGCTAGGTCAATAGGTCTCCCCAAAAATCATAGATGAGGGTCTATGGCATGGAGTGCCGCCTCTCTCTCTACTAGCTCGTTGACTTGTCGCAAGTGGTGAGGTCCAAGATAAGCCATCTCGGTCTCATCCTCAAAGTCATCATCACTTATCCAAAAACTATTAGCATTGGTATGCGGCCCTAAGACAAGGGGCTCATGTCTTGGCCCTAAGTAGGCCATCTCTATTTCATATTCATATTCTTCATCACTTATGAAGAATCCATTTGCATTTGTCTCTTGCCCCAAAGTCAGGGGTTGATGGCTTAGGCCTAAGTAGGCTCTTTCTATTGAGTCTTCTGATTCATAGTCACTTTCATCTGATGTATACCCACTCTCATCATGGATGGACCATGTGAATATTTGTAAATAGTGAGGCCCCTGATAGGCTAAGCCAAGTTGTGCCTCATCATCACTTGCTTCATATCCATTCTCCTCATCCCATGAGTTGTACCCTATTGGGGTGGAATCAATTGAGATGTTTGGATGATAAATTTTGGAGGTGGTATGTTTACCATGGCCACTTGTCTATTGCTCAAATTTCCTATTCTTAGGGGATGATAAGGAATGAAATCAATGTCTTCTCCTAACCCTAAGCTTAATCTTTCCAATGCCACTACAAGAGAGTCATCTCGACCTCCGATATAATAGCCTAAGCCAAATCTATCAGAGGGAAGCTGATATTGTGGCTCGTATGGCCGCTTGCACCCCTGCTCATATATGCCAAGGCCATAGCCATGCCAATGGCAATGCTCAAAGTAGCTTAGAGAAAACTCAAGGTTAGAGAGGTAATGAACATTGACCATGAATAATTCGTCACTATCCTCTTCTATATCTGAAGACTTATGAGCGCAGTCCAGGCCGACATAGATAAAATTGGTTTGGTTGGGAGGGATTCCAAGTGGAACCATTATTCCTACTGGTGGCCTCAAGTCCTTAGGCCTTCCCATGTCTTGTGTAGACTCAATGATAGGCGTAAAGGTGATGTTCTGCACAAGGTACTCCCCTATGCCTGTGCTTGCCAAGTGTATTGATGCATGCGATGTGGATGACCCTACGGATGATACTGGTGAAGCAGGGTGATAATCACTATCTTCATCTTGATCTTGAAGATCTTCCTCTTCCATAGGACTTGGCATTTTAGCAATGGCTATAGTTGGCACTTCCTTGGGCCTTTCTTCCTTAACTAAGGGTGCCTTTAGCTTCTGATTATCTTTTGGTTTTGATGTTGATGGTACTTTAGAAGCATTGACTATTTTGAGTGCACCAGGAGGTGTTGATGTGCATGGGTCTTTTCTTACCCCTTTGTCTTCATTATCCACTTGTGTGGTTGGGGATGAAGGTGCCACGTATAGGTGAGTAGAAGGGATTACAAATTCTCCTAGAATGTCCACTTGATTGATGTATTTAAAAGGCTCTTCATCGGCCAGAACCACATAGACTTTGTTCTCATGCACATACTTGACACATTGGTGCAAGATCAAAGGCACACACTTCATGGCCCTTATCCAAGGGTGCCCTAAGAGGATGTTGTACTGCATAGCTCCTTCCAAGACATGACACATCATGGGGATGGTCTTGTGCCCCACCTTGATGGGTAGGACTATCGTTCCCATAGTATTGCATAAAGCATCATTAAAAGCTCTCAATGTGTAAGCTCCTGGAATGATATTGGACTTGGGGATCTTGAGGTGCTCTATTGCAGTTGTTGTGATGATGTTTATCGATGAACCTATATCGACCAAAACCCTCTTGAAAGGTAAGTCATTGATTGCCACTACAATGTTTAGCGGAGGGTCTGGTAAGGTAGCAGGAACTGTCTTAATCTCATGATCATAGAATCAGATTACAGGTTCCTGGCATTCTTGCACTTGTCCCACAAAGTGAGTGAATGCATTCGCATCTTGCGGTTGGAGCTCAATTGTTCTTAAAATCTCCATTAGAGTCTCCCTATGCTTTGGGGACTATTGTATGAGCTCATAGATGGATAACTTAGCTGGAGTCATCTATAGGTTTTGCTCCAATCTACTCCGAATAGTTACCATAGGTCGCGTTGGTGGACCTAGAAGGTTGTCTTACCTTTGCCTAGGAGTGGCTGGGATGTTCATGGGAGCTATAGGTGGTTGTGGTTGACCATACCACCTAGTCCTTGTTGCTATGTTAACAATCTCAACCATCCCAATGCATCCATGGGTAGGTATGTCAGCTCGAACCTGATTGACTTGGGCCCCTTGCTCTCGAGGGGCCTCATGATTGGGCAATGGGTTTCTGTATATGCCCATGTCTCTATTATCGAGAGCCAATGGATTGTCAACTTTGAGTTCTCCCACCTCAATCATGTTTTGCACTTGATGCTTAAACCCGATGCAAGCCTCAATGTCATGCCCTAGTATCCTATGATAAGGGCAAAATTGATCTTCCCTATATCCTTTTGGCTTAGGATGGTTGGGATCTATAAGAGGTATATCAAGAAATCTGATCCTCCTGGCCTCGCTCAACTGATTAAATATTGATTGCATTGATTCTATCAGAGGCGTGAAATAACGAGGTGGCTTGCATTCTCGATTTCTTCCTTGATTGTTCTTTTGGTCGTAATTGGTTGGCGGGGGATGTGCTTGATAGTTCTGAGGTTGTTGTGCACCCCCATCCTTGGGTGTAGCCAATACGACTTGATTGACTGGAGCAGGGTTGCCCTGCTTCTACTTATACTTGTCATTCTTACCATTCTTGTTCCACTCCTTTTTGTTTCGGAGTTTAATGGTTCCCTCATCTACTTTTATTTCTTCGATGAGCTTGGCCTGTGCCAAAGCTTCCTCAAATGAAGGATACTACTGAAGTTGTAGCAAGAGGGAGATGTGTTTAGAGCAAATTTTGGTGAACATGTGAATGATCTCTTCTGTGGGAATGGAGAATGATAATTTTACCATGACTTTTCTCCATCTATTCCCATAATCCATTACTGGCTCATCATCATACTGTTTCAAGTTGGCCAGGTCTGAAAGGTTCACCTTCTTCTTAGCACCAAAGGAGAAATACTTTAAGAATGTGTTTACTAGTTGTTCAAAGTTGGTTATGCTATGCTTAGGTAGTTGGTTGAACCATTGAGTGGCAGCACCTAAAAATGTCATTATGAATGTTCTTAGCATGAGAGCGTCATTGTCTTCAAGATGAAAATAGGCATTGATAAAATTGGTGACATGCTCTTGTGCATCCTCTTCACCTTTAAAATTTTCTAACCTAGGCATCTCAAAGTGCTTAGGATATGGAGGGCTAGGGATTGATGGGCACAATGGTTGGTTGTGTATTTTGCTCAATGTTGGTGAGTTCCCAGCTGCCTCTTGTTTCTCAAAGGTTTTCATCTTTTCAGCAAGCTCTTGAAATGCCTTTGATGCATGGATTTCCTCCTCTTGTAAGCCTATTCGCATTGGCAATGGAGGTAACTCTCTATCCATTTGATTTGTTCCATTTTCCTCCCTCCTACGAGGGGACTCAGGATTATGATCCTGGTTTGTTGTGTTTGCCCTTCCCCCATTAGTTGGATTTCATTCATGATTTGGTGGGGATTTCATTGTGGGCTATCTTGTCTAGTGTGCCTCTCCTTAGGTGAGTCAGTGCATCTTGTTCTTTGGTGGTCACCACCATTTATCTATAAATTATTAAGAGCTACCACTCAACTCTCTCTTAAACATACTCATTTAAGAGTCTTTCTCTTTTTTCTCTTTTAACTTCCACATCTCCTCCTACTAAACAACATTTAAAAATTTTTTACATTTTTATCCCCACTAGATCTCAGTCCCAGAGAGATATGTTTAGAATCACTTGTGAGCTTCCAATGAGATTCTAGTAGCTATAGTTCTTTGAGTTGGTCATGTAGGGAACCAATCCAACCCTCTAGCTATCTTTTTTCCATGGTGTCCCATGGGGTGCCATTTACTCCTATGAGGTCATAGTCTATGAAAATATTTCCTTTTGTGTGTAGGGTTTCTTCTATAGATTCCCATGACTAGATGTAGCTCTAGTTTCCTACCCTTTAGTGGGCAGAATTCTTTCATATGTTTCTTGTGAGTCTTGAGGTGTTGCAATTATTGTTTGCCTTCTTGATGAAGAGGGCTTTGTGGTAACATGTTTTCTCCATGTGGATGGAGATGTAGTAGTCTCATCATCCCTATGTGAAGAATGAGTTTTAGAACCTTCTTTATGTCCATGTGAGGAGGAAGCCCTTGAAGCTTCCTCACGTCTTTGAGATGTTTTTGTGTGTTTAGAGGAGGCCCTTGAGGTCTCCTCATGTCTCCTTGATGAGGATGGTTGTGAAGCCTCTTTTTGTTTATGTGACTTTGTTCCATGATGTGGTTCCTTACTTGGGGTTTCTCGAGGAGATCCCCCAAGGGTTGAGTTATCACCCCTTAGGCTCGTGGAGCTACGTCTCACGGTCTTACGGGTAGGTCATTCAATGTTACTACGACTCCACCTATGGGTATGAGTTGCTTCTGTCTCTCCCTAGGTATCAGACCGAGGGTGCTTACTTCTTGTTTTGACCATGTTGTCTTATGAATTGATCTTTTGAGTTGCAATTTAGGAATAACCACACAATACCAAGCAAATGTTTATCTTGATTACCGATTTAAGTGTGCCCTAAACTATTTGGTGTGTTTTGATGTGTTGTTCTTTTGATTTCTTTGCTCTTGTTCTTGGATTAAGAATGAGAAGACTCATCCATAGTGACAATCAAGTACACTCATGCCAAACATGATTTTCTCAAAAGAAGCTAGGGTACACCACTGAAGACCCAATGGAGGGTTCGCCTAGCTCTTCCACTCTGAACCAATGATTGTTCCAATAGTGGGAGATAGTTTGAGCACAAGTAACTTAGTGTCACTATAAGTAAGTTTCTCAATCCATTTCTAGGAAGCTCTAGGGGGCAAACCAGTGGAAGGAGATGAATTCCAACGTCACTGGACTGAATTGAAGGTTGGTGATGAAATCCAACTCCCCAATGTTTAAATGAGACGTGCGTGTGTGGTGTTCATTTTAAGCTTGCGTAACATAAAGTGCATCATATAGCAGCAATGAATCTTTCCTATATGCCTAAGTGCAAAAATACATTTCAATATTCAGAAAGATGCATGAACTACTATGATTTGTATGAGCGCACTTTATTTCATGCAACTATGGCCTCTAGCAGGGCCTCAAAGCAAGCAAACAACATACAATGTCTAGCACATTGGATTCTAGGGTGAAATTTTTAGGCATAAGCCATTGTTCCTAGCAATGCCTAGTGGAAAATTTAAAAGAAGATCTAAGATATGCGAAATGCTTAATTCTTTCTCCTTTTATTCTTTCAATTTCCAAACATAAATGTGCTTTAAGTTCTCTATTTTAGACACACATAAGCAGACAAAAAGCTATAAAATATCAGAGAAGCTATACCAACCTTTGATCCAGCTCAGAGAGTCGATGTTTTGACCTCTGCTGCACTCCATTTCTGGCCGCTGTTGACCAGAGCGGTTGGTTCTTGGCCATTGTAGCTCAGAGCGGCTAAGCTCTATTGGTCGTTGTAGCTCAGAGCGGCTAGTTTCTGGCCATTGTAGCTCAGAGCGGCTAGACCTGCACACAAAATTAAGTTAGTATTCTGGTAGAAAATGAAAAATTAGTGGAGGTCCCACCGTGATCGCCATCTGTAGCGACCCCGAGGATGCACGCACCGCCCCTTTTTAACCCTACTTGCAATGTTATTAAAAACCCGAGATGAAATGGAAGACAAGAAGAAAAAGCATATAACACAAAATAACAAAGATAGATCTCTTTATTGATATTGAAACTCGGTTACATGTCGGTCCCTCTTAGGGATACCCATTTCGATACAATAAGTTACAAATAGGTAAAGAGTGCCCCTTTCACGAAGAGGTGGTGCGCTTATAAAAGCTTCTCGGTTTCGCACACAGAAATGTATGAGGGCTTACAGATGCCTCCTTCTCCAGGTCTGTTTCCTAGAGGGATCCCTTTTGCTCTCGTATGTTGCAAACTTCATCCGATGAACCTGTGGCCCTGCAAGCAATGAAACAACAACACACACTTAGGTGTCCGAGATTGCCTCCCCGGATGAGGTTGTTAGTAATAAAAGAATGTAACATAAATATGATGAAACTATGCCATGAAATCATGTAAATCTATGCTAATGATATGAAAACATGAAGAAACATAATAAAAGAAGCTATGTCTAAAACCTAAGCTAAGCTTGCGGGCCACTATCCAAGACAACGGCCGCTAAGGTAAACCTTGCTCTCTTTGCCCCAAATTTATGGGTCAAAGCCTGTATCTGATGTCGAAATAATAGGTGTTATGCTCTTCAATTCATCAGGGCTTCGTCGTACACGTGATCTCAAAGGGAACTCTCCAAGTCTCAAAAGCTCTCCTCAAAAATATGTCTCGATGATAGAATATGATATCTCTCTATGATCTCTTGGTGCTCTTAGGCTTGCACCTTTTATAGTGTGAAACCCTAGGTCTATGTCCAAGCCCTAGGAATGAATTTCTCATGCATAGTGTAAGTTAGCATGAGAAGCTTTTGTCCTTTGTCTATGTTTGAAGGCTAGTTAACTGAAATCTAACTGCCCACTTGAGTCTTCTATGCGAACTGGTCGTTAGCATGAGAAGATTTTGTCCTTTGTTTATGCTTGGAGGTCAGTTAACTAAAGTTTAAATGCAAACTCAAGCCTCCTATGTGAACTGGTCATGAAAAGGAATGCAAAGTTACTCCCGCTCACCTTTATTGCATGCAGACTGCCACTTCCACCTGTGATTAGGCCTGTTTATCGATAAACTGCTTCTTATGGCTTAGCCACTATCATCTGCAGTGGCTAAGATCTGGTCATTGTCATCTACAGTGGCTAAGGTCTGGCCACTCTAGGCTTGAGCGGCTAGGATCTGGCCGCTCTTGGCTTGAGCGACTAGGCTTGGATGGCTTGAAAAGGCCCCAAATGAGTGGTGAGAACCATTGTTGATGCTTGGAAAGTCCAATATTATGTCTTATGATCTTATGAGTGTGTCTATGTGAGCAGCTCCCCTAAGCATGACATGATTTAGGTGTCTACATATAGCAATATCAATAGCAGTAATCAAAGCAATGCATAAATCACCACACACAATAGAGATACCAATTTAATGTGGTTCACCCAATGTGGGCTACTCCACATAGTAAATAATTTACTAAAATTTTCTCATTCAATCTCTTGTAAATCCTTTCCCTATTACAATGTTTATGGACCTCTATCCAAAGGAGACACCAATCCCCTAATCAAGTTCATGGATCTCTATACACAGGAGAACTCTTCCTCCTTAGCTTTGGTTGGTGATCTTCTAGAAGAACTACTACCTCCACTACAGTGGCTAATGGATCTCTATCCACTGAAGACTCATGTTCCCACTCAGAAGACCTATCCTCACTACCCTGGCTAATGGATATCTATCCACTAGAGACTGTCATCCTCTATACTTTATCACCTCCAAAGCTTACTCTTAGCTCTATCTCAAATCTATACTAAACACAATCCTTCCATCTAGCACAAATCTACTCAATCTCTATCTCTGGTCTGGAAAAAACCTGTCCTCAAATATGCACCAAACTCTATCCTCAAATCTACACTAAACACGGTCCTTTGATCTAGCACAAATCTATCCTCAATATTTGTCTCAAGCCTTTAGACAAAGCTTTATTCAATCACAAATCAACTCTTCTAGATCTTCTCCAAACCTTAACCCAAAGTTTGAACAAATCAATCAATCAACTCTGCTCACAAGTCTTCTCAAATACTTATCTCAAATTTGCCTTGTAAGCTTCCACAAAAGCTCACACAAATTTGTCCACAAGTCCTCTCTAGAACTTGTTCAATCTTCTCAACAATATCTATCCTTAAATCTGTATTGTAAGCTTCCACAAAAGCTCACACAAATCTATCCACAAGTCCTCTCTAGAACTTGCCTCAAATCTGCTCAACAAGTCCTCACTAGAACTTATCCAATGTGCTCAACAATATTTGTCCTCAAACTCTTGTATTGTAAGCTTCCACAAAGCTCACACAAATATGTCCACAAGTCCTTTCTAATACTTACCTCAAATATTCTCAACAAGTCCTCACTAGAACTTGTCCAATATCACAGAAATATAAAGAGAATTGTTAGAGACTCAATATGCTTCACATTCACCACAATGCTCAATCACTTTCAATCTCTCTTTTTACCATAGAAACATATAGAGAATTTTTAGAGACTCAATATATTTCATACTCATAAACACTCAACCTCTTTCTCAAATAAATTTAGATTATGGAACAATTTATTTCAAATAACTTGAACTATCACTTCAACACAGCTACTTGACTAGGCTCAATCACAACTCTACTCAACCAATCACTCAATGAAATAATCCTTGCTCACAAACCCTAGTCCAAGCATATGAGCACTCACTCACTTATTTACAAAAATTCTTATCAAACAACCTCACATAACAATGATACTCATGATCTTTGCAAACCCTAGTTGAATTTCTTCACTCAATCAATCACGTCAACAACAATGCTTATCAAGAAATCTCACATAACAATGATACTCATGATCTTTGCAAACCCTAGCTCAAGATAACTCAATAAATCACTTCAACAACAATGCTTATCAAATAATCATTTTTTTAAAGCGAAAACCCCTTGCAGGGCCGCCTTGGTCTGAGATACCATGAACAGGGGGTTCTACACCATCAAAGTCACCCGAGAGTCACACCCGACCCTGCCCGCACCAACATTATCAATTGGATTTTGGATACCCAATTCAGCTTTTTGGTAGGGTGGAGATTTGAACTTGGGACCTCCCTTGGAGGATTGCCCTCTCCTCTCCAACTCACCTACAACACCTGGGTTTATCAAATAATCATTTTCACTCCAACTTAGCATTCACAATATTCAACAATCACTCACTAGGAAGATGTGCCCATACCTTTTGTTTGATGTAGAAGTACCCTTAAAAACCTATCCCAATCACAATTTTCTTCTTTGCCAATTTCAATGGTTATATGACAAAATTTCACACTAACACTCTTTCAAAATATTTCTCAATTTACACAAATAATCAATCTTAGATACACTTTATTACTCCTTGAAATTAGCAATCATCAAATCACACATAAAAATAATCACTCAAATTGCTCCTTATAATCTCCAATATTTAATAAATCGATCTTCAAAAATTAACCTTTCAACAATAATATTTGCCTACCCTTTTATCTCCCTCAAAACACTTAATAACCAAATTAATTCATGCAAAAAATTAAACCTCATAAACCATCAAAACATTTTTATTTTTCAACCTTAGGCACATAAAAATATTTTAATTTTCTTTCAACCTTAGTACATCCAAAATTAAGCAACCAACACAAATGACATTAGCGCATACATTTGTCACTGCCAAAAAGGCCTCAATGGGTTTCAAACTTTAGACCTCTCCGCCGAGTGCCTTATCAAGGCACTAGCCCACCACATGGGCTAAGCGCTCCCATAGGGAAGGGAAGGTGAAAGCCTCCCTTTAACCCCTTGTTCGGTGCTTGCTCAAAAATATGTGCCCTCTCTACTTTGCCAAAAATGAACCCAAAGGGATTTGAACCTGCATGCCTTGCTTGCCACACACCCTAGCACTTTTATCGATGCCAATTGCGCTACCAGCACATTTGGTGCTAAGTATTGGCACTCCCTTAAATTTATTCCTTCACTATCGAAGACCCTTTGAAAAACGTGGAAAATATTTCTCCTTTTTGCACACGAATTCGATGGAGCATAGGAGATTTGATCGATAGCATTAGGAGATAAGGCAAATGTCTTTGTCATTATTTATACACGATGCCTCTTGTGCCATAAATGTTGGCACTTGAATCGAATATGAAATTCAATTTTCATTTTAACCCTATAACCCTCTTTAGGGTTATTTAAATTAATATAAATTAATTTTTAATTAAATTATAATTAACTTAAGTAACTTTTGAAAGTTAATTAAATTAATTAATAAATTAATTTATAATAAAATTATATTAATTAATCTATAATTAATTTAAATTTCCTTTTTAATATTATAATAAAATATTATAATATTATTTTCTTGGGCCTCTTCTTTGCAATTTGGACATCTGACTACCTGGAACCGGATATGACCAACTGGAAACAGACTCTACTGATTGCACTGACTGCAAAACTGCTTCTCCTCACACTACTCACTGAAACTGACTTTTGACATCAATGACCACTCACTCTTGATGTCAATGACAACACATCTACTCAAAATGTCCAACATATAATTCTCTTCAATTGATTATTTTAAATTTCATAATTTAAAATTTGTTGTCACCTAATTTTTTTTCAACGTCTACGGTGAAGTCCAAGAGAGGGTTAACTAATAACTCGGTTTTCAACAATGATTTCAAGTTAATTCTTAAATTTTTCTAAGCAATATTGTTTCTGCATGGAAGAACAGAGATTCCATTCTAGCCATTGGTTTATATTATTCGTTGTCTAGAGTGCCATGAGAGATTCGACTAGTATACATATATTTTAGATCAAATCAAATTAGAGCTCTATATTGTTCAAATAGAACAATCAAACAAACCTCATACGACACCTCTGTAAATTATGTTTTAGCATTTTACTATGAAATTTTTCATAATTTATAGGATACTGGTTCACCAACTATAGTTCATCCAAAATTACAAAGCATTGATATGACTGTCGAAGAGCTGAAGGTAAGTATTTTATTTTTCACCATTAAGTAATATTTATATTTTAGCTTGATTTTATTTATTTCTTAACTCTTTTTTTGCACCTAAATGTAGAATAAGTTGGCCATTGCATTGACAGAAAAGTAAGTTGGTTTCTGAAGTCACATGCTAGAGGATGGTGTTGATTCATAAGGTACAATGTGTGAATTTCAACCACTATAGAGACCTAATAAACACTAGAATCCAGCTTCTTCTCCTATTTCTTGTCAACATGTGCAAGCACATGCCATGGAATGTGAATCCAGTTATGTCACACCAATGACGGGTAAGTTTACTATTTCAAGTTTTCTTGATTCATTACCATTATTGTTTAGTTAAAATTATATCTATTTTTTCATTTTTTTGTATGTTTTTAGTTTTACGCCACACCCCCACATGCACTCGCACCCATTTGTCACCATAGGATAAAAGGCAACAATAGATATCTTTGTTAAGTAAGTGAGCTTTTACTATTATGTACTAATTTTATCCGCTTTAATTTTTTTAATAATATCTTGTTATAATGTGTTTAGGTCCCTCCTAGCAATTTACTAAAAGAAGGAAGAAATTGATACCATTGTCACCACCACCACCACTAGTAGTACAACCTCAACAACAATACCAATTAATGTGAGGTCAATTTGTAGGAAAAAATCCTATTGAACTAAGATCACCAGTGGGACCCGTACCATCCAGGACACAGGGTTCTACATTTTCAACTAGTTGTTCATTGAAAGATGTTTCGACCTCCGGATTAGATGTGCCAACATTAGATCAAGATTATCTTTTATAGGGGAACATTGAAGGGTTTAAAGTGTCAGATATGTTTCAAGGACTACAAGAACAACAAATTCTTGTAGCTGAGCTAATTTCATCGTCGCCTTATGACACCTCCGATCTTGGTCCTAAAACTGAGGATGAACAAGTTACTTTTTCTAGAAAAGAATTTGGTTTTTGATAGTTGCTATACACTGATCTAGGATGTTTTGGTTAAAAATATGGAGAAAATTAAGGTTTAGAAATTTTGGGCAAAGATCCTTATCAAGGAAATAAATGTTCGCTATAAAAATTATGATAAAAGGGATGAAATTTTCTTCTCGATAAAAAACCAACTTGAGAAGATTGCTAGGTTGTTACATAAAGCTCAATCAGGACCGGTGAACCCTTATGTGCCTTATGATGATGAAATTTTAAAGACTATGTTGAACAGGTTAGAGAACCTGAATGTTGAAGCCCAAGCATTTTTACAACCTATGGGCTTCTGATAAGAAGAAAATTTTAATTTTTGATGCTACAAGAGATGCTAATGAGGTGAGACTTTAGATGCAATCAAATTTATAATTATCTTTTGTAATATAACTCTCAACTAACTAAGGTTTTCTTTAACTTTTTTGCAAGTAAATTTTTAGAATTTACAAAAACAAGTTGATTTCATGGCTATTAATCTTGAGGCTACAAAAAAATAAATATTAAATGCAATAGCAATGAAGGATACCTTACAGGCTAAGGTCACATATAATAATTATTTAAAAGCAATTATCGTAGAGCACAAAATGGATCCAAATATCTTGCTTAGGAAGAAGCTTCAACAAAACGTTCATGTAGTCCTTGAGGATCCATCCAAAGAAGATATATTGTTTATGGGGAGCTTACAGAAGGCATAGAAAGGCCTCATTAGAATAGGAGCACTAAAAGGGCCTACATAGGTTATTGGTACAGAAGATAAGGGAAAAGAACATGTAACTTCAAAAGCATATCAAACTCAAGGAGATGCATATATATAAGGAGCATCTCAAACTCAAGGAGATGCAGATATACAAGGAGTGACTAAATCTCAAACTCAATCCCTAGGTGATCCATGTGCACAAGGAGCGACTAGATCTACCCCTTCTCACCCATGATAAAATTAATATGTTGTAAAATATTTCAAAGTTGACAACAAGTTTTGTTGTATTTTTGTGAACAATTTTGTACAATGTATATTTTCTATGCAAATAATGAAAATGGCTTTTATTAATTTATATTCTATCACTCAGAGGTTGTTTCCATTTATTTTCTTGTGTTGTTTTTAAATTTAGAAAAAATTCTACTATATTCATAATTACAATCTAAAAAAAATAAATGATTCAACTATATTCACCATTCAACTCAGTTATGCCATACATTAATATCAATACACTAACAATTCTATAACAAAAACCATATATTTTGAAATATAGTGCTATAAATTGGTTATGAAAGTCAATTTTGTGTTATAAATCATAAAACATATAATTTGAAATACAATGTTGTGTTATAAATCATAAAGTTACAATTCAGATAGATGAAACAATATTGTGATGACAAATAAATAGAAATTTATAGATGAAAATGATAACTAATAAATTCATATTGATCAATGTTGTATACTCTTGTAAAAATTACAATTCAAGTAACTGAAACAAACATATACTATGATATAAATGCAATTAAAAATATTTCAAAAACAACAATGAGATATAAAACATTAAAATTTATGAATAATCAAATTTTGTGAAATCTAACTGAAACAATATTGTGAAATATGCTATCAAAAGAATTTCAATTTATTAATATTGTGAAATATTGGAAAAATTACAATACTGGATAAATAAAAAATTAGGTAGCAGAAACAAACACTTCTTAGCTTGTACAAAATTACTATTGTGAAATCTGATATCAAATGAATTCAAATTTATTAATGTTGTGAAAATTTGGAAAAATCACAATATTGGAAAAATTACAAATTAGGTAGCTAAAACAAACACTTCTCAGCTTGTCCAGAATCACTATTAAGCATAGCAGATATCTGTGTCTTCACCATATGATCATTGAAATTATCATTATACTCCTTATCTTTCATATTACCAGTACCCCTTCTACCTACAAGGGAATTCCAATATGCCAATACTCTGTCATAGGAAAATATTTTCAGCTGATACGATGACACATAAATTCTCAAACAATTTTCTAAATTTTTATCCAACTTGTTGTAGTGCTTAGATTTAATAAAAGATAGTGCACTGAAAACCCTCTCATCTTCCACAAGGTCCCAAAATTATTGTTTGACATAATTTATATAAACAAAAGTATTCACTAATAGTATCTTGTAAGACACTACTTGGATATAATTTTTACCATAAACGTGCAATGGAACTAGTCTCATTGATGTTACTCAAAAGTAATGTTTGCTCAACCATTGTTCCACCAAAATGCGATGATTGTTGGTTTAAAAGATCTTTGTTGAGTATACCTTTGATTTCAACACCATTGAATTCCACACTTTTTTTGAAATGCTTAATAAGTGTGAGCATATATTTAATAAACAACTGTAGCACCCTAAAATTGGCACAGTTAAACCTTAGTAAAAAGATAAAAATTTGAATTTTAACCCCAAACCGCCCGTTAACCGCCCGTTACCCGCTTTCCTTGTTTTTCGTGCCATTTTTAGGATTTGTTTTGACCGTTGGACGATATCGTCGCAGATCAGACGAAATCATCCCAGATCTGACGAATTCGTCTGGAACAGAACGTCCAGACGATTTCGTCCCAAAACCAAATTTTCATAATTAGCTTCTGTTTCAACAGCTTCTCTAACTCGGGCAGAAAGCGTGTCTGCGTAGTTAGAGTCTCCCCCATTGGAGATCTCCCAAATTGGGATGATCTCCAACCTCCTAACCTCTCCCTAATCCTATATAAACTGGGACTTTCTTAGTTTATCCCCCTGAACCCCCTAGCTGACGGATTTCCTTACAAATTTAGTTCCTTGTGCCTTAGAACACCTTCATACTTTTGTTTGCATTGCATATTTCAAGTTTTCTTGCAGGAATCTTACTGTTCTTCAGCTGGAGCAAGCTTGGATCGTCGCAGGCGATTCCAGATGATTTCGGACGATCCTGTCGTAGATCGACGATGATCTCGTACGATTGGAGGCGATCTCGACTGTAGTCCAGATTGGGGGCAATCAGAGCCTAGAGTTTGCATTTCCTTATTGTTTTTCTGCATTTCTTTATGCATTATCTTAGTTATTGTATTTATGCATCTTGGAGTTCACCTCATTTAATATAAATGCATGATAAAGTCAAAATAAATTGTTAAATTGATGCATTTCCTTTTAATTGCTATCTGGATTTATCATTTAGGCAAATTCATTGTTATTTCTATCATTTCCCCTTGCTTTTGCAATTGCATTTTTGGTATTTTGTATCTATTTCTGTGATTGCAGGTTTCTGACGAATTCGTCTGACGAATTCATCAGATCGACGATGATCTCGTCTGATCTCAGATGACCGACTGAGATCTGAGATGATTCTATGCAATTCCAGATGATTACGTATGATTTGAGATGATTTGGACTGCTACAAGACTCAGAATCTTCATCAGACATCCGAAATCAGGTATGTTCTATCCTATTTAGCATATTCTCTGTGTTTAGCATTTATTCATGTTTTCTGTATCCATAAAAATCAGCATTGGCATATAGAATAGTTTAGATTCATCTTGGCCAAACCTAGGAATTGAATGATTAAAGCACAAAATGAACACATCAAACCTACTATCAACCTAGGCGTGGAAACTGCCACTCAAAAGTTTCCTGGTGAACCCACCATCCATCAAAAATTCACCCTTATACCCCTCCCCCGAGAGGCGGGACCTTCAAAGGGCCTCTCAGTCCGAGGTATTGTCCCATCCTTCTCGCATCCCCCTTCTGGGCATGGATCCTATAGCCTGAAGGTAAGGATGCAAAAAATTTGGAGCGATACATTTTGGTGAACCCGACGTGAATAACATAGGCATATTTCTGATTCAAAAATATAAAAATAAAAATATATATATATATATATATATGTATACAAGAAAAACAAAAACAAAATCATCATTTCAAGTTTGTATGTTTTAGATTCAATTCTAAATAGTAGATACTAAATATTACTTTTAGAAGTACTAAAGAAACCATGAGTTTTTACTCAAATCAATATGAGCCCATCAGTAATGTTGGAAGAATTCAGCCAAATACATTTGTTGATTATGACCAACCTCATCCCTATTCAACATCACCTCCATCACACTTTTCTCATTTTTCATCATTAACCCAACAGGACAATCCCTTTTCCAATCCTCTTCATAACGATATTATCTATTCTCCCATATATCCATATTATGTCTATCAATCCACATACAATCCTCCTCCACCCTTTCAATATTCTTCTTTCAATACAACACATCCATTTCAACAAGAAAATACTTATTCTTCCAATCCTACCATGCACTCACATCATACTTCACAATCTTCCTATCATCATTCTACCCATAACAAAGAAAAGAGAGGTAAAAAACCATTAGGTCCTTTTATGACTGAACTCCTAAGGCACTTATCAAAAACCTCTCGAAAACCTTCATCACGTACATTTACAAAGCTCAATCAACCAATGGATATAATTCTCAAGCATTTACTTGATACAAATAAGATTGAACTCCCTTCCATAAGACAACTTGATACCACAACAGATTGGTTTAAACCTGAGCTACATTGTGAATATCATAGAGTAGATGGACATATGACACAAAATTGTAAAGATTTAAGATGTGCAATTCAAGATTTGATTGATGAGGGTCTTTTTAATATAAAGGAATTACAATCTACAACTGATTATAAATCTCCAGTAAACTATCAAACTCCTACACAACAAATACCAATAATCAATCAAGACATGGGGATCTCCCAAGAACCCCTATTCAATTATCAACAATAGGAAACCAATCAAATATTGCATGTTAATGTGTCCCATCATGATGATATTACTAATATTGTAACAGAAACTACAAATGAGCAACCTCAAGTTCAATCAACTCAATCTGATATTCAAGATATGGATTCCTCATTTGACCAACCTTCAAAACTATCTTTGGCTCTAGAGAATGATCCAAAATGGAATGTAAGCATAGAAAGCTCATCTTTAGAATCAAAATCTCAATCTGAAATCCACTTTGATAGCCAACAACAAGTGATTAATCCTCAAGCAAAGATATCCCTTTTAGAAGTATTACAAAGTTCTCATAAGGAAACTTTGTTCAAGATACCTAGCCAACAATTTGTTCCTCATGATATTTTCCCTAAGAACATAATTAATGGTGTAAGCCCTCTTGAGGTTAACCATATTTCATTCTATGATGAGGAGATTCCTTCCTCTACTCCACAAGAAGACTCCTCTCTTTACATTACAGGATCTAGTAAAGAAACACCTGTTAAAACTATCATGGTAGATAATGGCTCCTCTCTTAATTTATGCACTTATCAATTATTCCAAAAACTCAAATTAAAGGAAGAAGATCTTAATGAATCAAATGTTATTATAAAATCTTTTAACAATGAAATTCAAGAAGCTCAAGGTACTATAATTCTTCCCCTTAATATTGGATCCAAGATCCTGGATACTTTGTTTTATGTAGCATATTGCCCTTCACCTTACAACCTACTTCTCAGAAGTCCTTGGATTCATACGATGAGGGTTGTCCCTTCCACTCTTCACCAATGTTTAAAGTTTGAACTTGCAAATAAAATTGTTACCATACATAATGACCCAACACCATTTGAAGAATATTTAACGGTTGAAACATCAAGTTCTATACATTCTCCATTGTCACAATTACCTTCTATCCATCACTTTTCTTCATCCATATATGATCATCCTTGTTTACCAAATAACACCCATGCATATCTTTCACATATGCTCCCTCCATCTTATCAAGACTTGGAAGATAGTGATAAGAATGAAGAACCTTCTTATCCTTCTGACATTTTATTTTGTAACATGATCAATTTTACACATATAAAAGTCAAATCTTTTGCTACATTATTCTACATTATAACAAAGCTTTTGTTATCACTACCTTTTATTCATCACCTTTTGTTCTTACCTTCACCACAACCAAATTATCCTTCAAAACCTCCTTTGATTTTGAAGCAACCTTAGACATGCTATACTCAAATAACATTGTATAGTGTATATAGATCATCTTGTATATACCACCAATTCCATCATAAATTAAAATCAAAATATAAAAACATCAAAATCATCAAAATCTTCAAAAAACATCTTTTATTTTTGCACCTATCAATTCTTGAAGTATTGCAGTTATATTTTCAATTATTTTGGATAAATTAGCATTTATTTGGAATCCCGCACTTTCACACTCACATGCATAAATATCTTGATTTTATTTGGTATGATTATTAATCTCTCTTATATCAAAGTCCACATTTGAATTAAATAAAGTTTTGAGCATAGAGAATTGATCTTGTTATTTACTTGAACCAAGCATATCTTTTCACATTAAAATGATTTCATTGCAAATTCAATATGATGCTACATAGTAGAAGTGGTTTCTTGAGCGAAAAGTTTCCCCTGCTATCCTATCATGCACATGGTCTAGAATCTTTGAGAATTGACAAAAGGACAAGCTCACCCCTACCCAGAATAAAAATCCCTTGCTCTACAGACCAATCCGAGCAAGTATCCCTAGTATAGGAAGAAAAAGAAAAGTCAAAGAAAATGAGAAAAAGAAAAATATCATTTTGTACCATCGCAACAATATTTCAGCATTATCTCAGTTCCAAGCAAAAATACAAAAAAAAAAAAAAGAGAAAGAAGAGAAAAGAAAAGCAAAAGCAAAAAGCAATAAAATCCCTTTCCCTACCCCTTGAAAAGAAAAGAAGGGTGAATGAGCTTGAATCCCTGGAATTCTCAATTATTCGAAAACTGTGAGGTAAGCCCCATAACAGGTGGTTTGTGCCCAACCCGCTTGGCCTTGGGTAATTCCTAGCGTGGTGATATGTCTGTCACATTAGCGACCTTCTTTTGTACTGACCTATGTCGGCTTATGGATTAGCTAGCTCTTGATAACCCGACTTACATAGTAGTCGCGGTACGGTTACATGCATATAAATCATGGTCAAGGAACACTTATTTGGTTAATTCAAATTACTTGTATCAAATTTTCTTGCTCAAAATTGGTGAATGAACAATACAATTGCACACACATTTGTATTTGAGAGATTCTGTATCATTATGATAAAGCAAGATCGGTAATGAACTCACATTTGCACATGAGGGTTCCTTATAAATCTATATTTGTCTTTGAGATAATGTAAAATATTTTTGCAACTCTTTTTGGAATAATTTTATCTTCTTATTTCAGAACATCTGTTTAGTATAAAAACAATTACATACATTGTTTTCAAAAATCACAAAATGCTTTCAAACAACATATGACACAAATATAATCAATAAAGTCATGTTCATATTATTATTTTCTGTTTATCAAAAGTCAAAAATCAATCATGCAATAAAACTAAAATATCAATTTCTTCTTTGGATTTCGCGATGATGGTATAAGTCTATACCTATAATTCTATGCCTAGCGCAAGCCATTGTTCTAATTTTATTTTCCCATTCATTTTAAAAATTCATAAAAAACATATGACTTACATCATTATGTTACACAATTGAGCTTTAAAACGAACGAACACTTATTCTATTTCATGTCATTATGTCAACATTCAATTTTGCAATGATGGTATAGTTCCTAGGGACTTATTCCAAAAATTTTATCACACTTAGGAATTTATGCCTAGCAAAAATCATATTTCTTTAATATGTCATGCATAATATTTTTTATGAAAATCTGAAAACAAATCATCACCATCATCACTTCCATCATCACAACACAAAGTCTTAAGACAGTCTCTTAAGCACTCTTTTACTTTTAACAATATTTCTATCCTGGGATTAGCTTGACGACCTAGCGAGCGGTGACTCCATGAAATGGTCTATAACAACGACAATGTCCTTTGAAATTATTGTTAGAAGTCCCTTTTATTTTTCATCAAATCACACCACAAAACAACCAATTTATTCACATCAGATTATTTCATTTACAATTTTATGGCATGACATAAAAATTATAATTTATTTCCAAATGACATAATTACATGAATCATCAATCAACAAATCCAAAATTAAAGCATCATACAACATATACACAAGTCATATCATCAAAAAGACAATCTATATATCATCAATCAATTATGTACATCATCTAGATTGGTATGCCACAATCAAAACCCTGGCATACTCAATCCCCTCAAAAAATATATAATAATACACTCTATAGTAGCTAGCCTCGAGAAGCCCTCGAGCTCTCGGCCTCATCTCCTCCCCGCCCTGAGGTGGAGGATGTGGTCCCATAGAGGTCCGGCTGTGTCCCGGGTCCTCATCGTCGATCGTGAGGATGTCCTCGACGATCCCATCATGATTGGCTCGGCAATGGGGGCTGGCAGTGGTACCCTCTATCCCTCTAGGACCATGTGATAGTATAGCCCCTGGTAGAATGTGGTCTAAGCAATAGACCACGCCAGATCCTGAGTGCTCGCCCCTCCGCTCTGAGCCCTGAGCCATGTAGCCTCATCCTGTAGTGTCTGCACCTGAGCTCGAAGGTGGGCAACCTCAGCCCGAAGAGCCGCCGTCTCATTGCTCTCCCCTACCTCGACACCCTTGCCCTTATCGGGCGATGGTGGTCTCTCCCCCTACTGAGAAGGGACTCTCTCCTCCCTCCTCCCTATCTCCTAAGGTCTCTGTGGAGCCAGCCCATCCTCTAGCATCTCTCCTATGGAGACCATCATTGCTCTCTCCCGCCGTGACCTCGCGTTGCCTCAATAGCAGCCTGGCACCGCCTCCCCATCCGTCGCACCATAGCATGCACTAGACCCTATGCCCTCATCATCCGAGGAGGGTGGATGCCTACGTACTAGGCATCATATCCATCTGCAACCCTAGCATCATCACCATCCACTGGCTGGATGGGGGCATCATCTGCATCTTGACTCCAAAACCACTGCATGTCTGGAGCCCCGCTCAATGTGGTACTATCCCAGATAGTCCGAGAGTACTCATAATCCCTGAGAGAAGGGATCCCCTACTATAGACCGAACTATCATAGAACTCGGTCGTAGCGGTGGAGCTCTACCTCTCCTCGCTCCATCCTTAGCCAGCAGACTCGCCTGATGCGAGCCAGCTCCTGCCCATCCTCTGCCCACCCTGGGTGCTCTCGCCATGGCCTCCAGGTGATCTGGTCTAGGATGAGGTCGTCCAGCAACCTCCGTGACATCGATAGATCTATCCACCATTGTGACCCCCTCTGTAACCACCAGTAGAAAACTTGAGGCCTCTCCCGGTCAACCCCTATCAGTGGGAGCCCTACCGGCCTCTGCATCGTGATGTGCTCCCAGCACCAAACCTACAGTAGTGATGTCAAGACCAAACATCGGCCTCCCTTGTATACGACCCCATGTAGGATCCTATACAAGTGGCATAGCACAAAGCTGCCCCATGAGTATCTGTATCCGTGGTCTCTCATATCGTAGACCACATCTGAGAGGAGCCAGGGTAGTCTGCACCCGCTCTGGTGGCACAACAGTAAGCCACCTACTACCCTAGCCAAAACTTGAGTCAGCCTAGATGCCCCAGGCATCTGCCTTAGAGACTCGATGTTCACTCCGCCCTTCTCCAGGGTGAAGCTCGGGTCTTCGATCAACCTCATCATAGCCTGGCCCTGATTGGCCGTAGGCGTCATCAACCGTCCCTGTATGGGGATCCTCATGATCCTCCATACATCCTCTAGTGTGGGAGCCATCTCCCCTATCGATAACCGAAAGCAGGACGACCCCGGATACCACCTCTCTGCTAGGGCTGTCAGTAGCCCCATGTCCGTCGGTACTTGTGGCATCTCTGCCACATGCTGCAAACCGACCTGTGCCAGTCGATCATGCTCTACCTGATCGAGCATGGCTATGTCATCTCGTAGCCCACCGTATTTCCATTCCCGACTCTTTAGTAATCCCCTCTGCAAAACAAACAATAAAACAATAAAATTCATTAATAAACCAATCATTAAAATAAAATTAAAAACATTTTAAACAAGCTTAATTTCATAAAAATGATGATATCGTCCACCATTGGATGATATCGTCCCAAATTGGGCAAAATCGTCCTTTGTAGGATGAAATCGTCTCCGATTTCGCAACTTGGGGATCGCCCCTTGTTGGACGGGATCGCCCCTAGTTCGTCGATTTCGCCCTTAGACGAAATCGATGATCTAGGGACGATTTCGATGAAATAGGGATGATTTCATCCCGACGTCGTCGACGGCCTAAAAACGGCCGTGATGCCCCAAAACAATCAAAATTTCAAACAAAAAATTGCACAAATTAAATTCAAACCTAATTTACTAGGATTAGATCCTTACCCGTAGCCCGCGTCGGACCTCTGTCGATCGGTGTGCTGTCTCCACCATTTTTTTCTCTGCAGAGCTCTAAAACCAGTAAAAATGAATAGTAAAAATGAATTAGGGTTTTACCCTATTTTCTTAATTTTATTTAAAATCAACAACATTTTTTTTAATTTTGCTTTTCCATGCTTTTACCTCAAACGTTCGATTTGGGTAAAAACACGGAGGGGGCACCATAGTAAGCAGTCGTACGATTCGACCTAGAATCGTCATCTAAAAAATTGAGTACATTTTTGCTTTCTCGTAAAACGGGAAGAACTCGTCTTTAACGCATTTTCTTCAAAAAATTCGCTAAAGAGGGGGCAAAATGTAGCACCCTAAAATTGGCACAGTTAAACCTTAGTAAAAAGATAAAAATTTGAATTTTAACCCCAAACCGCCCGTTAACCACCCGTTACCCGCTTTCCTTGTTTTTCGTGCCATTTTTAGGATTTGTTTTGACCGTTGGACGATATCGTCGCAGATCAGACGAAATCATCCCAGATCTGACGAATTCATCTGGAATAGAACGTCCAGACGATTTCGTCCCAAAACCAAATTTTCATAATTAGCTTCTGTTTCAACAACTTCTCTAACCTAGGCAGAAAGCGTGTCTGCGCAGTTAGAGTCTCCCCCATTGGAGATCTCCCAAATTGGGATGATCTCCAACCTCCTAACCTCTCCCTAATCCTATATAAACTGGGACTTTCTCAGTTTATCCCCCTGAACCCCCTAGCTGATGGATTTCCCTGCAAATTTAGTTCCTTGTGCCTTAGAACACCTTCATACTTTTGTTTGCATTGCATATTTCAAGTTTTCTTGCAGGAATCTTACTGTTCTTTAGCTGGAGCAAGCTTGGATCGTCGCAGGCGATTCCAGACGATTTCGGACGATCCTGTCGTAGATCGACGATGATCTCGTACGATTGGAGGCGATCTCGATTGTAGTCCAGATTGGGGGCAATCAGAGCCCAGAGTTTGCATTTCCTTATTGTTTTTCTGCATTTCTTTATGCATTATCTTAGTTATTGTATTTATGCATCTTGGAGTTCACCTCATTTAATATAAATGCATGATAAAGTCAAAATAAATTGTCAAATTGATGCATTTCCTTTTAATTGCTATTCAAATTTATCATTTAGGCAAATTTACTGTTATTTCTATCATTTCCCCTTGCTTTTGCAATTGCATTTTTGGTATTTTGTATCTATTTTTGTGATTGCAGGTTTCGACAATTCTCTGACGAATTCGTCGGATCGACGATGATCTCGTCCGATCTCGGATGACCGATCGAGATCCGAGATGATTCTATGCAATTCCAGATGATTACGTATGATTTGAGATGATTTGGACTGCTACAAGACTCAGAATCTTCATCAGACATCCGAAATCAGGTATGTTCTATCCTATTTAGCATATTCTCTGTGTTTAGCATTTATTCATGTTTTTTGTATTCATAAAAATCAGCATTGGCATATAGAATAGTTTAGATTCATCTTGGCCAAACCTAGGAATTGAATGATTAAAGCACAAAATGAACACATCAAACCTACTATCAACCTAGGCGTGGAAACCGCCACTCAAAAGTTTCCTGGTGAACCCACCATCCATCGAAAATTCACCCTTATACCCCTCCCCCGAGAGGCGGGACCTTCAAAGGGCCTCTCAGTCCGAGGTATTGTCCCATCCTTCTCGCATCCCCCTTTCGAGCGTGGATCCTATAGCCTGAAGGTAAGGATGCAAAAAATTTGGAGCGATACAACAACTCATATGTAGAATTGTATTTAGTACAAGAACCCCAAAACATGGGGTTAACCACACCCATGGCCTCAAGTAACTCATCTCTTTGAAACCTTTCTCTTATCTCTCTTGTCAATGATTCTTCTATTTTAAATAAATTTATCTTAATTTTGTGTAAAACAACTTCAAATCTATTGTGTGTTATAGGAACTTGTTCAACATCATCAGGAACTATACTTGGTTGCCTTTAAAAATAATACAAAGGTATCATCTTTCCATGAACATTAATACAAATATGATCACTAATGTCAAACTTAAAAAAGCTTTTTGGATCGTTCATGTTTGTCAATGTATTCCAACCATCAAACAAGGGATCTATAAAATCTTCTTTGGACATATATAACATATCAATAATCAAACATATTTGCTTTCTCATCCTTATAAAATCAATGATATAGATGGATCTCTCTTGTGCAAGTTTAATCAATCTATTCATTTCATGTAGCATTGGAAGGGGAACTATAGGTGACTTACATGGGAAGTCCTACTCTACTTCCTTGATTCCCCCTGGTCTTGTCCTAGTTCCTTAGCACTTCCTTGGCCCTTCCTTCTTGGTTGGATGTTGTTGAAGATGACCTCCTTGTGGTGGGAGGTCAATGTTCTTGTTGAAGAACATGTGCTTATATTGAGAGGGGGGTGAACAGTATAAGATAAAACTTTTTCTTTTCAATCCATATTATAACATCAACAATATTAAAGTAGTAAACATCACACAAAGCATCACACACATGAGATACATGATTTAACGTGGTTCACCCAATGTGGGCTACTCCATGGAGAAAATATTTCTTATAAACTTTTCTCAAATAATTATTTTGGGAATCCTTTCCCTATTACAAAGTTTATGGACCTCTGTCCAAAGGAGACACCGATCCCCTAATCAAGTTAGTGGATCTCTATCCACAGGAGAACTCCTTCTCCTCTGCTCTGGCTAATGATCTTCTAGAAGAACTGTTGCCTCCACTATACTGGCTTATGGATCTCTATCCACTGAAGACTCCTGCTCTCACTCATAAGACTTGTCTTCACTACCCTGGCTAAAGGACCTCTATCCATTGGAGACCATCATCCTCTATACTCTATCACCTCCAAATCTAGATCTCAACTCTGTCTCAAATCTGCACTAAACCCTGTCCTTCGATCTAGCACAAATTTTTTCAATATTTGTCTCTAGTCTGGCACAAACCTGTCCTCAAATTTGCACCAAAATTTGTCCTCAAATCTATTCTCAAGCCTTAACACAAAGCTTGACTCAATCACAAATCAACTCTGCTAGATCTACCCCAAACCTTAACCCAATGTTTGAACAAATTAATCAATCAACTCTACTCACAAGTCTTCTCAAAGACTTGTCTCAAATCTACCTTGTAAGCTTCCACAAAAGCTCACACTAATTTGTCCACAAGTCCTCTCTAGAACTTGTCCAATATACTCAAAACGTCTTCACCAAGACTTGCCTCAAATCTGCTCAACAAGTCCTCACTAAGACTTACCTCAAATCTGTATTGTAAGCTTCCACAAGAGCTTACTCAACTCAACCAATCACTCAATGAAATTTTAGTCAACAACGCTTATCAAACAAGGTTTTTATCAACAACTCTCACTTAGAAAAACCTTTAACAATCACACTCAACAATGCTTATCAAACAACCCTTTTCACTCCAACTTAGCATTCACAACATTCAATAATCACTCACAAGGATAATATACCCTTACCTCTTGTTTGAAGATGATTTGACCTCAAACACCTGTCTCAATCACAATTTCCCTCTTTTGCCAATACTAGGGTTAGATAGAAAATATTTGTTCTTAGTACTTCATTCAAATATTTCACCATACAAAAATTAAAAACTCAAATACACCTTATTACTCCTACTTGGAATGTCATTCAACAACACACATGCATAAAAAGATAATTCCTTGCTTACACCTTATTAATCCAACTCTAGAACAACATTCATCAATACATACATCAAAAGACCTTATTTACTCCTTATTACTCCAACTTCATAAACTCTAATCACCAAAAATTAAAATAAAATATTTAATTTTTAATACCCTTATATCTCCCTCAAAAACTTTAATCAACCTTTATTTTTCACAGCAAAGCAACCTCCAAAATTACACAACCTTAGCAAGAGAATCAAAATTGGTGCATACCTTATTTAGCCCAGCAAAACACTTTCGGTGGGTTTCAAACACCTAACCTCACCCCTCCAAGTGCCTTAGCAAGGCGCACGCCCACCACGTGGGCTACAAGCCTCTATACAAAGGAAAAGGCTAGCGCCTTTCCTTTGTATTCCACCGAGCATGCAAACTTCACCAACAAAACCTTCCTCTACTTCATAAAATGCAAACTCGTGGGATTCGATCCCTACACCTCACGATTGCCAATGTCTTAGCGCCTTCCTTGTTGCCAGTCGTGCTATAGAGCACCTTGGATATGAAACAAAAATATCTCCTCCTTGTCCTATATGTTGCCATGCACAACCTTCGAAAACACACAATCGCTTCCCTTTTCTTTGTGCACGGAAATATTTGCAAACCTTTGATCACGGATATTTTCATTTACCAAAGCTTTACCCCCTTTATATGCATTAGGCTATGTCTTTGATGATGTCGGTGATAATTCGATTAATTCAAAAATTTGAATTAATATAAATTTTATAACCCTATTCTTTAGGGTTGGTTTAATTAATTTATAAATTAATTCATAATTAAATTATAATTAATTTACAATTAACTTAATAACTTTAAAAGTTAATTAAATTAATTTATAATAGAACTATTATTATTAATTTATAATTAATTAAATCTGTGGGTCTTGTACTTTTAATATTATAATAAATTATTATAATATTATTTGGCTTGGGCCTTCCTTTTGCCCTTTAAACCTCATCTGACCACCTGGGAGAAAACTTTCTTTTGCACTTGATTACGGAACCTGAAATTGATGTTGCTTACTGAAACTAATGCTTACTAGTGCTAACTTCTTGACATCAATGACAACAAAACCTGCTCATATTTCCAACAATCTCCCCCTTTGTCATTGATGGTAACCCAATTTCCTTTTACCATTTCCTTAACCTTTTTTTGTTCTGCTCCCCCTGAGAAACTGCTCCCCCTGACTGAATGCTCTCCCCATAACTCATATCTCTCCCCTTTACTCAAATCTCTCCCCCTTTGACATCAATGGCAAAGGGTCACCTTTGGGGCTCAGGGCTAAGAATGAAACTCTTAGCTTAGCCCCTCCCCCACCTCTTCTTGAGGTGGTTAATTCTGGGGTGGGAGTATTACTCCTAGTTTTCCTTGAAGATACTCAAAAGTCTCTTTCAAAAGTGGCTTAGTGAAGATGTCTTTTATCTGCTCCTTTGTAGTAACATATTCCAACCTAACCTATTTATCTGTCACCTGTTCTCTTAGAAAATTATACTTTATCAAAATGTGCTTTGTCATGGAGTGCATCACTGGATTCTTTGAGATACTTATAGCACTTGTATTATCACATAATCTAGGAATAGGATGATCATGTTTTATCTTTAAGTCTTCTAGAGTTCATTTCATCCATAATACATGTGTACAACTAGCTACTGCTACAATATACTCTACTTTTTCTGTAGATAAGGATACTGATGCTTGTTTCTTACTTAGCCAAGAGACTAAACAGTCTCCAAGAAAGAATGCTCCTCCACTTGTGCTTTTTTTATCATAAATGATGCCAGCCGAATCTGCATATGTATACGTTGTGAGTGTGAAACTATCACTTTTGGGATACCAGAGCCCAAAATCCATAGTCCCTTTTAGATACCTAAGAATCCTCTTTATTGCTACCACATATGTTTCCTTAGGTGCTTCCTAAAACCTTGCCACTAATCCCACTGCCTGCACGATATTTGGTCTTGTAGTTGTAACATACAACAAGTTGTCAATAATAGATCTGTATAATCTCTAATCTGCCTCTGGAGATTCATCATCCTTACTTAACTTACATCCTGTAACCATGGGGGTACTTACTAGTTTGCAATCTTCTAACTTGAATTTCTTTAGCATCTCTTTTATATACTTGGTTTGTGAAAGAAATACTCCTTTCTCTGATTGTGAAATCTGAAGTCCAAGAAAGAAGGACAACTCACCAAGCATAGATATTTCAAATTCATTCTGCATGTTCTTTGCAAATTATTTACACATATTATCATTTTTTCCCCCAAAAATGATGTCATCAACATAAACAACCACAATTAGTAGATTATTCCCTTCATTTTTTATGTATAAGTTGTTGTCCGCTATTCCTTTTCTGAATCCCTGTTCCTAAATATACTTATCCAATCTTGAGTACCACGCTCTAGGAGCCTATTTTAGACCATAAAGTACCTTTTTTAATCTATATACATGATCTAGTTTATCTGTTAATATGAATCCCTCTGGTTGTTCAATATAAACTTCTTCTAGAACACCATTTAGAAATGTTGACTTAACATCCATCTGATATACCTTGAAGTTTTTAAAACTTGAGAAGGCTAAGAACATTCTTATGGCTTCAAGTCATGCAATTGGAGCAAATGTCTCATCAAAGTCAATTCCCTCTACCTGTGCATAACCTTTGCACACCAACCTTGCTTTATTCTTGACTACCTATCCATCTTCATTTAACTTGTTTCTGAATATCCATTTTGTGTCAATCACATTTTTGTCCTTTGGTCATGGAACAAGTTCCCAAGTCTTGCTTTTCTCTATTTGATCTAATTCCTCATCCATTACCTTAATCCAGAACTTATCTTCACTTTCCTGATTGAAGTCTTTTGGCTCAATATTAGATAACAAAGAAAAATTTACTTATTGAGATGGTGTTATTATCCTTCTCCTTGTCTATCTTTCATATGGATTCCCAATGATTAGATCTTTTGGATGATGTTTTTGTACATACTTGGATGGAGTTTTAGGAAGAAGTCTTTGTGTTTCTTCCTATTCTTCATATGATTCCTCACGAAACTCTTCTTGACAACTTCCATATTCCTAATACACAATTTGTTGAACTAGTTCTCTTGAATATATCTTCTCATTAATTGTTACATTTATACTTTCTACAATAGTGCATGTTATCTTATTGAAGCATCTATAAGCTTTACTCTTAGTAGAATAACCAAGAAAAATTCCCTCATCACATCTTGGGTGAAACTTGCCCAAGTTTTGCTCTTCCTATCTTATGTAGCACTTGCTTCCAAAAATCTTTAAGTGTTTTACAGTGGCCGATCTTCCTTTCTAAAGCTCATATGGAGTCTTGTGATGGTTTACCCTCATTTGAGCCCTAGTGATTATATATACTTTTGTGTTGACTACTTCCCTCCAAAATCCATCTAAAAGCTTGGACTCATTCAACATAGCTCTAGCCATATTCTCAATAGTCCTATTTTTCCTTTCAACTACTCCATTTTGTTGAGGAGTTCTTGCAATTGAGTATTCTCTCTTGATTCCATGTTGTTCACAAAAAATTACAAATTCATTTGAGGTAAATTCTCCTCCTCTATCAGATCTCAAACACTTAATCCTCTTGCCAATTTCATTTTCAACCTGTTCTTTAAATACTTTGAATTTTTTAAATGCTTTTGACTTATCTTTCAGGAAAGCTACCCAAACCATTATGGAGTAATCATCTATAAATAATATGAAGTAACTCTCACCTTGAATACTCTATGTTCTGGTAGGACCACATATATCAGTATGTATTAGACTTAATGGCTTAGATTACATATATCCCTTTGATTTAAAGCTTGTTCTAGTTTGCTTTCCATGTTGACAAGGTGCACAAATTGTGTTTTGTGGCCTTTTTAGCTTGGGTAAATTTTTTACAGTTGCTTATGTTGACTATGTTGTCAAAATTCAAGTAACCTATTCTTCTATGCCACAACCAAATCTCATCTTCTTGTGATAGAAAGCACTTTTCCCCTTTGATCTCACTAAGCATATATAAATTGTTTGGAGTTCTACTTGCATTTGCAATGACTTTTTCAGTTTCTGATTTTCTTATCTCATATCTATCTGGGTGAAATGTAACCATATGACCTTGATCACAAAGTTGGCTTACACTTAGCAGATTATGTTCTAAACCTTTGACATATAGTACAATTTTTGTTCTTGTTTTTCCATTATCTAAACTTAGAATTCCTCTTCCACCAGTTTTTGTTGATCCATTATCACCAAAACTTATTGATCCTCTATTGGTTTCTTTTAGTACAATAAATTTGTCTTTGTCTCATGTCATGTGTCTAGAGAAACAACTATCAAGATACCATTGTTCTTCTTTATCTTGAGCATGAAGAGTTGTTTGAACTAACATTGATCTAGCCTTTTCATTCCTCTTTTTCTCTTTCCTAGTTGTTGAAGTTGTATTCCATTTACTACACTCAGGAAGTATCATTTTGCACCATCTAGCCTTGTGACCAAAGTTATTGCATTTGTAACATATGATATCATTATTCATAAGAGGTGCAAAAGAGTTGAAATTTCTATTGACATCATTTTTCATATAACCAGTACAATGTACAACTTTATGACCATATTTGTTACAAGAAAAGGGATAGCCATGGAAGAAATTATGTAACTTATTTGGATGCCTTTGAGATTGTGGTTGAGAGCTTCTCCTTTTGTTATTAACTCTCGTCCATGGTTTTTCTTTGCTTTCTTCCTTCCTGATGTCTTTTCTTTCTAGATTATACGTTACTTGCTTATATTTGTTTGAAGTTTCTACTTCTTGAAGACTTGGCTCCTCTTTCTATTTCCCAAACTTTATATCTGGTAGTACCTTGGTCTTTTCAACTTCATTCCTTAGATAAAAAATTTCTACTTTCAATATTTCACATTAGGTTTCTCTTGCTCTTAATAGATCTATCATATCCTGTTCAATTTTCTTTCCCTCTTCTACTTTTATCTTGAGTTTTGTGAGATTCTGTAGAAGTTCTATCCTTTCTTCTTCATCTTCTTGAATTTGATCCTTCAGACTTGAGTTTTTATTTCTAACCTTTTCAAGGTTCCTGAGAGCAACAAAGAATTATTTATGTCAAACATAGTCTCTTCTTCACTTTCTGAAGTCATGTGTGCTTTTGATGGATCTTCCTCCAAGCTGTTAGTCTTTTCATGGAGAAACCCGCTTTGATACCAATTAAAGAATATGTGCTTATACTGAGACAGGGGGTGAACAATATAAGATAAAAAAAATTGTTTTTCAATCCATATGATAACATAAACTAAATTAAAGCAATAAACATCACACAAAGAATAACACACATGAGAGACATGATTTAACATGGTTCACCCAATGTGGGCTACTCCACGGAGAAAATATTCCTTATAAACTTTTCTCAAATAATTCTTTTGGGAATCCTTTCCCTATTACAAATTTTATGGACCTTTGTCCAAAGGAGACACCGGTCCCCTAATCAATTTAGTGGATCTCTATCCATAGGAGAACTCCTTATCCTCTGCTCTGGCTGATGATCTTCTAGAAGAACTGTTGCCTCCATTGCATTGGCTTATGGATGTCTATCCACTGAAGACTCCTACCCTCACTCAGAAGACCTACCTTCACTACCCTGGCTAATGGACCTTTATCCACTAGAGATTGTCATCCTCTATACTTTGTCACCTCCAAATATAGCTCTTAGCTCTATCTTAAATTTGTACTAAACTATGTCCTTCAGTCTAGCACAAATTTGCTCAATATCTGTCTCTGTTCTAGCACAAACTTGTCCTCAAATATACACCAAAATTTGTTTATAAATATGTCCTCAAGCCTTAACATAAAGCTTGACTCAATCACAAATCAACTCTGCTAGATCTATCCCAAACCTTAACCCAAGGTTTGAACAAATAAATCAATCAACTTTGCTCACAAGTCTTCTCAAAGACTTTTCTCAAATACACCTTGTAAGCTTCCACAAAAGCTCACACTAATTTGCCCATAAGTCCTCTCTAGAACTTATCCAATATGCTCAACAAGTCTTCACCAAGACTTACCTCAAATCTGCTCAACAAGTCCTCACTAAGACTTGCCTCAAATCTATATTGTAAGCTTCCACAAGAGCTTACTCAACTCAACCAATCACTCAATGAAATTTTAGTCAACAACGCTTATCAAACAAGGTTTTTATCACCAACTCTCACTTATAAAAACCTTTAACAATCACACTCAACAATGCTTATCAAACAACCCTTTTGACTCCAACTTAGTATTCAAAACATTCAATAATCACCCACAAGGATAATATACCCTTACCTTTTGTTTGAAGATTATCTGACCTCAAATGCTTGTCTCAATCACAATTTCCCTCTTTTGCCAATACTAGGGTTAGATAGCAAATATTTGTTCTTAGTACTTCACTCAAATATTTCACCATACAAAAATTAAAAACTCAAATACACCTTATTACTCCTGCTTGGAATGTCATTCAACAACACACATGCATAAAAAGATAATTCCTTGCTTACACCTTATTAATCCAACTCTAGAACAACATTCATCAATACAAACATCAAAAGACCTTATATACTCCTTATTACTCCAACTTCATAAACTCTAATCACCAAAAATTAAAATAAAATATTTAATTTTTAATACCCTTATATCTCCCTCAAAAAATTTAATCAACCTTTATTTTTTACAACAAAGCAACCTCCAAAATTACACAACCTTAGCAAGAGAATCAAAATCGGTGCATACCTTATTTAGCCCAAAAAAACACTTTCGATGGGTTTTGAACACCTAACCTCACCCCTCCAAGTGCCTTAGCAAGGCACGCGCCCACCACATGGGCTACAAGCCTCTATACAAAGGAAAAGGCTAGCACCTTTCCTTTGTATTCCACCGAGCGTGCAAACTTCACCAAAAAGCCTTCCTTCGCTTTGCAAAATGCAAACCTGTGGGATTCGATCCCTACACCTCACGATTGCCAATGTCTTAGCACCTTCCTTGCTTCCAGTCATGCTACAAAGCGCCTTGGATATGAAATGAAAACCTCTCCTCCTTGTCCTATATGCTGCCATGCACAACCTTCAAAAACACATGATCGCTTCCCTTTGCTTTGTGCATGAAAATCTTTGTAAACCTTTGATCGTGGATATTTTCATTTACCAAAGCTTTACCCCCTTTATATGCATTAGGCTATGTCTTCGATGACATCGGCGATAATTCGATTAATTCAAAAATTCAAATTAATATAAACTTTATAACCCTATTCTTTAGGGTTGGTTTAATTAATTTATAAATTAATTCATAATTAAATTATAATTAATTTACAATTAACTTAATAACTTTAAAAATTAATTAAATTAATTTATAATAAAACTATTATAATTAATTAAATATGTGGGTCTTGCACTTTTAATATTATAATAAATTATTATAATATTATTTGGCTTGGGCCTTCCTTTTGCCCTTTAAACCTCATTTGACCACCTGGGAGAAAAATTTCTTTTGCACTTGATTACGGAACCTGAAACTGATGATGCTTACTGAAGCTGACGCTTACTGGTGCTGACTTCTTGACATCAATGACTACAAAACCTGCTCATATTCCAAACACTTGTATGCCTTGTTCCATGCTTTTTTGAAGGGTTATTTTGTATGTTTTTGGTCTGGGATGTCCTTGGGACCTTCCCTAAGATTTCTATGTTACTTTAGGGATTCTTTTCCTTAGAATTATCAGCTATGTCCCAGGTTTTTTGCAGGGTTCTTTTTGAAAGTTGTGGTTTTGAGGTTTTGTTGGTGTGGTGCTTTTTAGCTTGGGTGTTTGGCTTCATGAGAAGCTCTTCATAGTATATTAATGGTTTGGGATTGGCCACATGTTTATTCGTGTGGTGTTGCTCTTTGGGTTTCCAGTTGTGGACTTTGTGGTGGGTTTTCAGTTTCCTTCGTGGCTTCGGATGGGCCTCTGTTCTTCTTGTTGTTGTGTTCCCGTTGGAATTCCTTTCCAGTTCCCCAAAGCTGGTTGTCAGTGGTGTTGGTCCTTGGGGGTTTTTTTTGCCTCATTTTGGCTTCATGAGCAGTTTTTCACAGTATTTTAGTGGCTTGGGAATTACCACATGATTATTCTTGTGGTGTTGCTCTTTGGGCTTTCAAATGTAGGCTTCGTGGTGGATTTCAATATTTTTTGTGGCTTGAGGAGGGCCTCTATTTTACATATTGTTGTGATCCCACTAGACTTCCAATCTGGTTTTTTTAAGCTATTCATTGGTAGTGTTTGGGTTACCTTTGGGATCTTGCTATTTCTTTTGGTATGGTGTTAACCTCTACAGCTCATTTTCTTATGGCTTCTTCTAATGGGGCTCCCTAGGTCCTTTTTGCTTCTTTTCTATGGCTTGCGGTATTGCACTACTATTTCCTTTGCTCCTGTGGGCTTCTGATTAGCTTCTTCCTATATTTTTGGTGGTTTCTAGATCCCTTCCTACTTTTCAGGGAGGTTTTGATTTTTTTCTAGTTTCCTGGTATTTTTTGCCTGGATTTTGGTTTTCCCCTACGTGGGATGTTGCATATTCCTGGATTATGGATTTCCCCTATGTGGTATGTTGATTTTTCTCGCCTATTGGGTTGTTTAAATTTGAATCTAGGTAGGATTGACATTCGTTTAAATTTTTCCACCTTTTCTCTTTCTTGCTAGGCGGGCTTTTCAATTTTTTGGCTAGGCGAGTCTTACTTTTCTTCTTGCCTCAGGCGTGATTTCTTTGCATATTTCCTGATGGATATCTTTAAGCCTATCCTAAAGGCTTTCCTTAAGCCTATCTTGTAGGCTTTCCTCAAGCATTTCCTTAAGTCCATCCTTGGGCTTTCCTGCGGCCTTTCCTGTGGCCTTTTTAAAAAAATTTGGTGACTTGTTGTAATTAGGTTTTGGGTCCCTTGATAAAAACCCACTTTAATTTAAATTTTACTAATAAAAAAAAACATTGGAATAATACCACATAATATTAAAAGGGTTTCAAAGTTAGTCAAATAGAACAACAAATATTTTACCTCATCAACTGCCCTGCGATTTGCGTACATAAACCCCGTTAATGATTGATATTATTTAAAAACTTTATGTGCAGGTTGATACAATGAAATCCATCTTGTATCCACATCTTTTAACAATTTTTTTCCTTCTGTAACTCCTAGTGCAAACTTTTGAAACTCTACAAACCTTTTTGTACTACAAGAAAAATAAGAATGTATTTCGTGAATAAGGTCTTCCACTCTCGCAACATTTTCAAAAGAGCTCATAATTGTATATGCTAGATTCACTCTATGATCCATGCAATGAATGGGTATCATATATGGGGCAACTGAGGTTTGGAGATGAACACAAAGACTATTCTTGTACCCTTGCATTATAGCAGCACCACCAACTCCAAGGAATATTAATTTTTTGGCTATCTCTATATCATTCATTCTTGCAATATCCTTTAAACTACTCACAACCATATTATAGATGTTTTTTGTATTTGAAATTTCCACCATATTATGTAATCCTAGAAAACTAGGTTGTCTTACATGATTTTGAAATGTGTACACATGCATGCAAATCCATGATGTGTTATCAATAGTTTTCACCTCATCAATAGAAAGTGATATGAATATGGCAAGTTTTACTTTCTCCCATAGGTCCTCCTTCTCAACTAATGATAGAAATTTTGCTATTTCTCAACCACTTCGATCTGATCAATGGGAACTAGGAAGGTTTTGCACATTAGCTATTTTAAATAGGTGCTTATAATCAATGAAATTAGACATGGGTCTACCCTTTTTGAGAATACTATATACAATAGCCAACTATAAAATTTTTGAAGCTAAAGTGGTCTTATGAATTTTTTGAAATTGGGTTTTAATCGTTCCACATTTCCCAACAAGAGATTATTGTTGCTTTAAGTGATTGTAATATTCTATTGCATATCTGACATGCATACATTCTGATGCATCCTTCCACCTAACTTCTTTCTTAATTTTACCATCACTTCCTCTAAATTTTACATAAACTTTACTAGCATGTTTTTCTATTGTATCTAACTTATTTTGCAGCCTGTGATCCTTACCTAGTTTCCAACTACAAATTTTACATCTACTTTATTCTTTATTGAATTGGTTGTCCTCAGACTGGATAGGTTCTATCCAAGGAAATGTTTTTGCCCATTTATCTTTAAATGCCCTTCCAATATCCCAATTAGATGTCTTTCTCTTTTTAGTATTTTTGCTTGAAGATTCAAAAAAAAATTGTAATGTATTTGATTTATCTTCTAATGTTGGTTGGATGTCATTGTAAAGAGAATTTTCATTAGAAGGCATCTCTTGTTGAGTAATATCTTCAAGTGGAGGTATATCAGGGTCAACAGGGTATTCTGCATAGTAACATACAATAATATTCTTTATCATTTTTGGATTTAACAAAAAACTTACAAAAAGGAATATGATTCATATCATCATGAAATATGGATAGAGGCACATACTGTGAGTTAACTATTTGAGGAAGAAAGCATTATTTAAAATAGTCATAGAATATATAACTAACTGTTTAGAAGGCCAAAATCATTTGTACCTTTAATTTGCTCGAATGTCGATGGCTCATTGGATTTTGACATATTTCTAAAATAATTTAGGATAATCTTTTTAGAAAAATATTTGGCCCCCTTCTTTGCATTGCTAGTAGGTGACATTTTACTTGTAAAAAAATATTTTTCAATTTAGAAAAGTAATAAAATGTTGAAGAGATCTTAATTCTATGAGGGCTCAAGATAATATAGTAATTAAAATAAACAAATGGTGGGTTGGTAGAAAATACATACTTGTTTTTAGACATGCTTTATTGTGTTTTTTTTGCCACTACACTATTTTTTGGAGATAGCACTTGTAACTAATAAGAGCATAAAACTAATCAATATACAAATTCAAATCAATGTAAGAAAAAAAACTTGTGTATGCAAAATATATAATTACATATACAAATGTGGAAAAATATAAGATTTTGGTACAAAATGGAAAAGCAAAGAATCACAATGTCTTTAGAGAAACAAAGCATCACAATATCCTTAGAGAACCAAAGAATTTACCTACTCATAATCTTGTAACAGAAAAGCAGATCTCAATAAAAACAAAGAATCAAAGAGTGTTAACATAATGAGAGAAAATAAAGGAAAACATGGAGAACATTATGAAATAGAGAATAACATGGGAAACAGAGCATTGACTTATTTTTAATAAATGGTAAAAAATAGCAAAAGAAAAGCCCCCAATTAGATGACATAAAAATAGATCTTATTACTACAACTGCTTCAACTCATATTCTCTAAAAAACCAAAAAATACAGGATCACAGATTCACAATGTTTTAAGAAATAGAGTACCTGGAGCAGAAAAAGGTCCAAAGGTAGGTCCGATTGGAAAAAGGCTCAATAGTCAACTCAAGTGAAGAATAGTGTCGAATGTCGATCCGGTTATAGAATAGTGTATGATGCCAGTCCAGTTTTAGAACAGTGTTGGGGGTCGATTCAATTACAGATTTGTATCAAGCCATCCGTAGTTGGTTCAAGTATAAAACAATTTCAGGATGTCCAAATACCTATCTGGATATATATTAGTGTTCAGATGGTGATTTGGATATAGAACACAACTCGAATGTCAATTCGGGTACAAAATATATCTTGGATGTTGATCCAGGTACAGAACAAAGCCCATATGTCGATCCAGGTTCAAATCTGTGTAGGCTATCTTGATGTCGGTCCTAGTAAAAGACTATGTTAGGCTAATGAATTTTGGTCTGGGTGCATAACAATATTCGGATGTCGATCTAGGTATAATATTGTGTCTATCTGTCATTTCGAGTGCAGCAAAGTGATTGGGTGGAAAATTCCAATCGGATCTCTTTGGGTGTAGATATGGCTTCAATTTCATTTCGAGTATAGTTTTGACTCGGATCGATAGGTTTCTTAACATGGCTAAACTTCGATGTAATTTTACAATAAATCGAATGTACTTTTTATTGTGGCTGCTCGATTTTCTAATAGTTGAATATTTTAAGTGAAAAAAGTATCACTGGCATATTAGTTATATATAGTGTTATAGTTGGCAAATTGGGTGGGATAAATTAAAAATTTTAGAAATTTAAGGTGAAATGGTCCACAATTTAGGCAGGATTTTTAGTAAATTTAACAAAAAATCGTAATACTACTATCAACGCATGGCAAAATGACACCTAAAAAAATTCCAAAAATTTCGTGCGAAAGGGTCGACGTCCATGGTCCCCCAAATTTGCCAATTTAAATTTTCAAAAATGCAAATATTAGCCCAATTGACTAATATTCACTGCTTGGCATAACCTTGATTAGGAACTCTATGATTCACTTTTTATTAAAGATCTACAAGTGGTCATAGTTATACATAATTGTTGATTAGAAGAAAATTTTTAGCTCCTTCAATTTATTCCACATGCAATTTATAGGATCAGAGTGTGTTACCATACCTACAAGCTCATCTGCTTTTTTATTTAGCTCCTTGGGTATCACTTTAATTTCATAGAAGTCAAAGCTCTCAAGCAGATCTTAAACTTAAAATTCGTAGCATTTTAGGTGTTTATTATTGGTAGTGCATTGGGAGTTGACCTAATTTACTTTTAGTTTAGAGTCACTATATATCCTCATGTCTTTGATTCCCATCCTTTCTACCACCCTTAAATTAGTGCAAAGAGTTTCATACTTAGGCACATCATTTGTGCAATTAAATAGTAGTATATAGGCATATGGACTTGTACCCCTTGAGGATTGATGAATCATAGTCTAGTGCCTACCCCATTTCTAGCTTTGGCTCCATCAAAGTACATTGTCCATTTTTTTGGCTCCATGGCTCATCAAGGCAGATATTTTGGGAGGATTTTCTACTATTAGGGAGTTTCTCAATTCTATTTCTTCACTCACATTTGGGATCCCCTTCATCCTATATCAGATAAATTATCATTTCTATCTTTGGGTCATATTCCTTATACCTATCATCATTAATGTATTTAGAGGGTTTATTTTAGTTTATTACATCATCATCTTCTAGTTTTTACAAGAGGTAATTATAGGGTAGATCATTCTCAATTTTGATAATATTTTGGTGCTTGGGCACCTTCATGTGTAGATAATCCATTTCTAGATAACCATCCCTTGAAAACTCGCATGTCCACTTCTTAGACAACATACTGAAGTATAGGGGTGAGCCTATGACTATGACCTCTTGAACTACCATGAACTCTAGGTATTAGGATATGGTTATGACTAGATCTTTGATAATGCCTACTACATTGACTCTAGTTCCATCCATATATATCGAGAGTCTAGCTATCTTGGTAGAAGGAAGATCCATATTTTTGCATATAGCCTTAAGCAAAACAGTTACTGCTACTCCTAAATCAATGTTTTAAATTTTAGTGATGTAATTATTGATTTTGAGTATTATGTAGAAAAGAGGTAGCTTTAGATATTTAGGTTTTGGATAATTTTGCACACCAAAAGCACGGATATTGGTATTTGATGTTTTTTGGCAACTTGGGCTATAAAGAGGATTTTGGCTATTTAATTTTGGTTTAAATTTATTCTTGATATTTTACAGCCTCTCAAAGTAGGTCTCTTTGCCTAGGTAGATCCAAAGCTCCTATCATGGTGACTTTAGTTAGCATATTCTTTATTTTTTCTATGATGTTAACTTTGGTAAATGGGATTTCTCTTCTTGAGATAAAACTTGTGGGCTATCTAAAAAGTTGTTTGATATCCTTTGCATATGATAAAGGGGTACTTCAACCTTCTTTTAGCATCTCTTTATAGTGGATTTCTCCTCTTATCACCTTTCCTTTAGTCAAATTACTACCTACTTCTTTACCTTCACTGCTTACTATAGGTTCTTTTCCTTTGTCAACCTTTTAGCTTTTACCATTTGGTGTCTCATGGACCTCCTTTTAAGTTATTTTTGTAGTCTCCCCTCCTATATTTTCATGCTCTTTTTGTCTATCTTATTATGCAATGATGATTCCTTTATATTTTGCATGCAAAAGGGGTCTTTCCCTTCTAAGGATCATCACTCCTTTTTCAACTTATTATCTTGCTTATCAATTTATTGCTTTGTATCCATTTTTCTCTTTCCCTTAGTTTCTACACCCTAATGATTAGCAAATATGGCATCATCTTTGAAATTTGACCCTTCATATATTTCAATGGTGCTAAAAACAATTAGTATTAAATTGTTGGGGATAGGTATGGTAGGTACTAAGCATACATCCCAAGGTTGTTGATACATAGAAAGACTTGTTATGGGGGCAACTTGATCAGTGGTGATAGCTTTTTGAACCTAGAATTATTGAGTGTATCGTATAGTCTAGAAATGTTTTAAGGCACTTAGTCATTCAATGGGATCGTAGCTATCAATGCAAGGGTGGAACCACATAGGTTATGCATTTGAATTTGTGTTGATCATATGATTATGAACTTGGTTTGCTTCTTGATTAGCACCCTAATAAAGAACCTATTTTTATTAAAGATGGTATCTTTCTCGACTACCAATTTTATGGTTGCTACCATTGTTGTTTCATAACATTATTCGTATTTATCAATATCTTGAGTACCTCCAACATTTCATTCATTGTAAAGTTGTTGGGATTACTACTTGGATTTGATGGAGTGGGGAAGGTTGAAAGTAGAGTTTAAAATACTACTATGGATAAGGTATTTTGGTCAGGGTGAGTAGTTATGTATGGCGATTAAGAAGGGTGGATGGAGGTACTTGATAGAGGCATAAAAGTATGAGAGAAATTTGGCATTGTACTAGGTATAGGGGTGTTTTTAGAAATTTGGATTGCATAGGCCATTGGTGGAGTAGAGGTATTTTTCCTACCCTAATGAGAATATCTTTACCTCTTGCCACTTATTCAAATGTTGCAACTGGTGTACAATGGTTAGTGTTACAACCATTAGTGATAAATCATATTGCAAACCATATTTTAATGCTTGTTCTTCATTTAGCCCAACATTCTACATAATTAAATTTAAGATTCTCAAGAATATAGTATTGAAAACATGGATATTTTCTTAAGGGTGTCTTTGTATGGTATTTAATTAATATAGAATTAGATATCATTTTCCATACTTCCAACCCTATGCATGAAAGGTTTAGCTATTGATGTCCAATTAGTTACCAAATTATTTGGCATTCCTCATACCATAATGCATCCTTATCATGGAAATAGTATATTATTAAACATACCATTATGTCCTCTTGAATATGGTATATTTACTTGAGTGTAGATATCTCATTGAAGTGATTCAATGTAGTCTTTTTACTATTCCCATTGAAGGTAGGCAAAGCTTTCATTGTGGCCAAGGAAATAGGTAAGTAGACAAATAGGTTTAATGGGATTTGATAGTCCAATTAAGAATTTGGTTTGGAGGTTTAATAGATGCACCAAGATTGTTTTTTATAGAGGAGGTTGATCATATTGTTGATGAGGAGGGTATATTGCATATCCTATATGTTGGTAGGGATGGAAGGGAGGGTATAGGTATGGAGGGTAATATGGTGGATATTAAGGAGGTGGATTTGAATAAACCCACTACTGATTGGGCAACAGTTGTAAGTTTTATTGAGGGATATAGTTCAGCCCTAATTATGGATTTGCTAGTTTTGAGAAGGTGGACCTTGCACATTTTTTGTGCTTGTCTAGTTGGTAGCAATATCCTCATGGGTTTTCTTGAGATACTTGCAACCCCATTTGTTTGACCATCACTTGTATATTTTGGGAAAGGCTCACATTTAATCCTACTAGTCCTATTGAGGTAGAGGTCTAGACAAGAGGAATGTTGGAGGTATTATATAAACTAGATCCAGGTGGGATCTATGCTAGAGAAGTATTTATAGTAGGTATATTTTGTGTATTTGAAGGTCTATTATAGATATGTTGTGTAAAAATTGGGTTATATGTGGGGTTATCCACATCAACTAGAATATGGTATAAGGGTTGGTATGATTTATCATAAGATCTTGATTAGACCATGTTGGATTGAGTAGAGCAATCGAGTAACTCATTTTTTGGCTCGAGTAACCTTTTGGAGAAGGCAAAAATCTTAGGCTAACTTTATTATACATGGGGCTTTTTTATTTTGATGATATAAGACTTGATATTGAGATATCTTTGAATTAGTCCTCTTGATGCACCCATATAGTAGTTTGTTCCTTCCTCTTTCCTTTCATGTTCCTTTGATGATATGCAACTATGTTCATTGATTGATGGTTTTTTCTCACTTTTTGAGATTTAGATCATTTTTTCATAGGGTTGTACCTACAAAAAAATTTCTAGAGTCAAAACCTAAAAAATAAGGGTCAAAATTGAAAATATTTAAAAAATAATAAAATTTACCTATTTTGAGTGATTTGGTTGCAAATTGGAGTGAGTCACTCGTAATTTTAGGCAATTCACTTGTAGAACATAGTTGAGTAAACTATCAATTCAATCGATTTTCTTATAAATCAAAATGATTTGCATGCAATTTTAGGTGGTTCACTCACTCTTTATATAATTTTAGTAAGCCAAAAAATAGAGTGATTCACTTGCTTTATTAAGTGCTTCACTCTTGTGTTTAGACTTAGAAAATTTCTACAAAGAAAACAGTTGTCCTAGCAAATCACTTTGAGAAAAATGCTTTGCTAGATGTATGCCAATTAGATTCTACCCTTTATCAAGTGAATTGCTTATTGTATCATACTTGTGCAAATTTAACTCAAGAGTTAGACTTAAGTGCTTTTCCTATAGTAAACAAACATACAAGGTTAGGTTTGAGTTTGTTTGAATGTTTTCAAATTCATCTATGCATAAAATTTAGTTTTCTAGATTTCTCATTGTCCACAAAGTACCTGCAAAATTTAAACACAAATTTCAAAAAATAAATAAAATTTTAAGCAAAATTGGGTTCAAATATAGAAATTTAATCAAATAACTTCAATTTTTTAGAAGCATAGGCAAAACTAAGTGATTTTCTTGCTAAGTTGAGTGATTCACTTGCTAATTAAAGTGAATTGCTTACTTTTTACATAAATCTTTAAATTTAGTCAAAATCAAGCAAATCACTTGCTTTTACAAGTGCATCACTTGCAAAATCATTTTTGGTCACTCAAAAATCATGGTCATCTATTGTAGTAGCCAAATGCACCCAACACTCATGCCTTAAGTAGAGTGACAAATTCAAGAAGCTCTATAAGTATGGGATAAGACTCACAAGGCAACCTCTAGTATTTTGTTGAGGACAACTCCTTATTTAATAAGATATTTAATGTTTACCTTCTTATACTAATTATATACATCAAAAAAAAGGGAAATAAATATAGAAAATAAAATCTGATTTAATAGAGGTGATGCACCAAGATCAAGAGTTGTCTCTATGTATTACTAGAAATAAATGAGCACATGAATCATTAATTATCAGCAAAGTGAAATGAACATAGTTTTAATCTATAATTCAATTATTCACACACAAGATACATATAAGAAATAGAGTGGAGAAAAATTAGTCATAGCTTCTTATATATTTGAGTCAATATTTTATAGAGATGTTAGATCAAAAGAGGCTTGAAGGCCATAACAAAATAACTCGAGGTTTGATTCTAGGCTAATATATAGAAGAAAATGAAAGGAAATACACACAAGTCTAGATATTAGGCATGAGTAGGTAATTTTCAATGACTTACAATGACACTAAAACCACTATTTATAAGCAAAAACTAGGATTTTATACCTCAAACAACTGTACAAGTAATCCAAAAAAATCCTTAAATATCAAGTGAGGGATGAGTTTGCATTTAATGTTGATGGGCTTGAGGTCTCTAGATCTAGAGCTATTAATTTTGAAGGGTTTGAGACCTTTGTATTTGGATTCATTGTAGCTATCACTAACCATTTTACTAGAAATTATCTCCAAAACTGGTTGAGAGCTTCATTTGTAATTAATCTCACCAAACTTGAGATCTCTAGAACTAGATTTTTCACTACTATTGTCTTTAAGATGTCAATTATCTTCTTGGAATATCATATCTAAGTGGTTTAGGTAGGTGTACTTAAGGTTTTTCTATAATTGTTGTCTTTATGAACCCAAGTTCTCCCTTCTATGAGATCATCCATTGATATTACTTGTAATAAAGGCACTTACTTGTCCTGGAGGTTCCTTGTTGTGGAAGGTGGGGGGTTAATGATAAAATTTGATAGAATATTACCACTATTTTTCAAAATTTATGGCCCATCAGAATGGAATGTTTCCCATTTGATCAAAAATTTGGTGCTACTCATCTCGATATTTTCTTTTGTTCGTATTTTCCTTCCTAGGATATTGATCACTAAGATCGGATGGTTGGCATTGCTTATTGATTCTTCATCATCTGAGTATATACTTTTCTTACAAATTATTAGATTGTTCTTAGCTAGATATTTTATTATTGGTATATTTATATGGATAGTGGTGATATTATACGATAGCCATGTGGATGGCCATTATGAACTCAATAAAATATGGAGGAATTGGTTTGTGGTCATTGACTTTGCTATGCTTCAACCAATGGTAGGTATAATTTTTTTAATGTTGAAGAGATCCTTGAGATAGCATGGGCTATTGATCATCAATATTAAATAGCTCATGGAACTTCATGATCCAAATATCTTGACATTTCTTTCAAATTTTTATGAACTATCAAATTTCTCATCTATCCAAGATCGATGATAGATCTTCTTTGGATGTAAGCCTTGATGGGATAGCAACTTACATATTCCAAATAGCCAATGCACCTACCACATTCTAGGTCTTGTGCTTCAACCAAGAGCAAAGATTTCTTTTTGGACAATCTCATTGCTTGGTTTTGAAAAGTACCCACCATAGATCTAAAAATTTTAGGTTCATGTTACTTTGTTGCCTCTACCCATTATTTTCTTTTGGAATCAAAATTCACTATTAGATTAACCTAATCAATAATCCATGCAATTTCGAGAGCTTTTTTGGATCTCTTAACTTATTAAATTAGCACCCACTACTGATCAATAAGATTGGATGACCCACATGGTGTCAAAACTTCAACAAAGTCCCTCTGCATAAAATTAATGCTCATTGTATATTTTAAAATTGGCGGTGTGCTTCTACCTTTCTATCAAATTGCCTCCCATCAAGGTCATCTTGAAAAATTGGCCAATGTAAAAATTCCTCTCGAGTGTAGTGAAATTCACTACAATCACGTTGTGAAAACTTTACCTAATTTTTAACCAATCACGTTTCCTATGATTGATGCATTTTTAGGAGTAAAATTCAAGTAAATTACATTAAAAAGGGGTTTATCCCATCAAGTGTGTTAGAAACTATGTTGATTTATAGAAGTGGATTGATTTCTATTTTAATTATTGTGCCCCAAATACAAGTTTCATCAAGGTTGAATGGGTTTTCCATAAGCTTCCATTGACCTTCAAATTAAGGTTGACTCTTTGCTTTCCTTGTTTGGACTACACACAAAACTAAATGTAGAAATTAAAATACAAAATTTAAAATGCATAAGGTAAAGTGTGAAAAGTATATGCATGAATTTTATAGTGTTAGAGGTAGAAGCAAATGTGGTCATTGCATTGTAGCAAGGATAGCATATGATTAATCAACATATGAGAACCTAAATAACAACAATGTTCACCCATTTATTTGATTATAAAATTGATAAGAAAATAACAATATGGATTAGAAGGGTAGTACCCAACCATCACATATTTAAAAAACCATAAGGCAGTGTCTCTAATGGGATGCACAAGGACTCACCATTTTCTTACAACCTCATGAGTACAAAGCACAATGTGGGTTTCACAAAGTGTAGCTTTAATGTCAAATAAAATTTAAACTTATTATTTGCTAAAGAAAACTTACAAGTTTATATAGGCATACATGCCTATGAAAGTGGTTTAATAAACTAATAGCCACTATGAACCACTATGAAAGTGGTATAATAAACAATGAACACTATGTAATTGGCTCACATGCTCCTAATATAAATATTCCCTATGAGGTCATCAATCCTCATCATTCCTCTCAATAGTAGAAGCATTGGACTCTAATGCATACAAAAGAGAATGAAAATTTTGAGATAGTTGAGGATGAGAGATCTAGTGAGCCTGATGCAAAAGCCATGAGAAAATCAATGTGCTTAATGTGGTGCTACCCTACAAATAAATGGTATAAAATATGGAATATATAAAGACAACTCCAAAGTTTGGAGTACATGTTTGATTCCCATGATAGAAACAAGTACCATGGTCTTAAATAAAATTATTCTTCCAAAATAGTCTTTGATGAGGACAATGGATGTCGTGAATAGATATAATAAAGGAAGTAGTGGAGAGAACTTTCAAGTGTCCAAAATACCAAAATTCAATCCATAAAATAATTATGTGGAGATCAACCTCCCTAAGGTAATAATCCTCAATATCATCAACCTCATTCCAAGCCAATCAAAAATAAGAAGGAACAAAGAATGAATGAAAGATAGCATACTAGTATAGAACTCGCATAGTCTTTGTCTTGCAAGTTTTTCCACCTTATAAGCTAAGAGAATAAAATCATAAAGGAGGCATACAATTTTGAAACTTCTAATAGATCAAAAATGAAAACCTAAATTTATATCCAAGAGAAAATAAACCACATATGGTGGTAAAACTCGAGAAATGAGAGAACTGGAAAAGGCATATTGCATCAATTATAGAAGATGCAAAAATATGACCAAAATTTGGACCAAAAATTAATGTTGAGGGAGTAAATTTTGTTTTAAAACTTTACTTCTTCAATTATGAGTGTCCTTATAGCAACCTTCTCATCCTACTAGATTGCATAGATATCCAATCACTACAACCAATAGTGCAATATAGTAGATCATTGATACTGAGGCTCACTCTCATTATGTTAGGGATGTTAGGTACTACCTATCATTCACTTCATATTATATTAAACAATGCCATATATTTTGAAAGTACAAAAGGTCATAACACTTCCATAGAAATTCTATTGAGAAAAGTCCCAAAAGCCCAAATCCTTAGAACAAAACTATGATCATAGTAACAAGAAGTCATGCAATAGGAAATTTAGAATGTCACTATTCATATTAGAATTTTATAAATTTAGAAAATTTGTTTCCACTAGATCCGCCTTGAAATGTTCTTTCTAATAAGTATATATAATCCTATACTCAAAAATATTGATGCCTCAAATTGTGAGAAATTGATTCTTGTCAGGAAAAAAGAAAGGTGGAGATGATCTCCCTCCAACAAAATTCTTCAAAGAATATTTCAATTATTTAAAATATTATATGCTTATTCTCTAGTTCACCTACATCCGATAACAAGAAAAAATAAAATATATGGACTTCAATGAGCCCTCCCATGTTACATGTGGGAAAATCAAAAAGAGTAGTCTAACTACAAAAATTGGGCATTACATATATCCTTAGCCATATTACTTAGATCTTATTTTCAAGTAAAATAGTGAAATAAGTCTTCAATAGCACATTAGATGTTCTGATGTTAGATCCCATGTCAAAAAACATAACAGCCTTGGTTGCAGCTAGTAAACCACTTACATAATCATTGATAAACTAAAGGGAAAAGTGGCACTAGTAATAGGCAATGATTCGAGCATCGAGAGAGCTATGTGCTACAAATTTACTCTAAAAGGGGTTACTATGGCCTTCACATATGTCTCTCCTACCAATGAAATTGATGATGTGGTCATGGAATACAGGGCATTGATATATTAATGATCTATGCGTCAGAGAATCATGTGGTGGATAGGATCAAAGACATGAGACCTAAGTCCAAGTTATTTATCATAAGCCATATGGAAAAGCACATGAAAGAGGAGTGCAACATTATAAATACTCTTTCAATATAGGCATTCCTTGGAATATTGATTTTTCTTGACTATACCTCCTCCAAGGGTGTCATTCTAACATTTACCAAAGGTTTGGTCAGACAACTCACCCAGTAGGAAATAAGAGTTAATGGTGTTTCTTTCAGACTAACATGGACCCCTTTGAAGGTTACATATCTAGATGCAAAAAATGTGGACCCCTATAAAGCTAACATGGCAGTGTTATCATAGACAGCAGAAGGAGGAGCAACATCAACATCAGGATGACTTTGGCCTCTCCAATTCCTTCATGGTTAACATGGTTGCAATGGATAAAAATTTTGCAAAAGTTGAAATTATTTTATGTAATCAGGCCCAACAATGATAATGATGGGGATGAGGCACAATGTACTAAAACTAGCATTAGATAAAGAATTTAAATTCCTGGAGGGGCTTCGTATCATACATTTACCAGTATTTTGGATGCATTAGCATTGGATTCAATGGTGGTGCTCTTGAAAAGAGATGGTTTTATGTACATATAAATGGGAGAGAACAACCAAGATATGGGATAAAAAATACATACCAAGAGGTTGTCAAGAATAAACACTCATCAAGAGAAAAAATGATAGTCAAAAGGTCATTAAAGAGGCCAAGCCATTTGTCGATGGATATTTTTGATACCATGAAGTCTACCAATGCCATGTTTCATCACTAATGATGAGGTGTACCTGGGATAGGTGAAGGGTGGATGAGCACGCATGGAATATAGATAGAGTTTGCATAGCAAGCTCTTTTTGGGTTGAATCCCATGGTCATCTAGGGCCTATAAAGCTTTCCTCCATTGAGCAACTTGAACCCTAACATATACATTCCTCAAGAGAGTCGCATGTTGCATATATTTATTCTTATAAATATAAATCATTCACCAATATACAAAAATATCAAATCATTCATTCACAAATAATTATCCATAATAACAATCCACAAATGAGAGAGAGATAGATAATACCCTTAAGGTAGGGAAACACCAATAATACTCCTTAAGGTAGGAATAACTCCATAAGATATCCCAATATGAGAGTGCCACTTGAGGAGGGCTAAGTCCCATAAGCCACTTCATGGGCAAAGACGATTACATATGATTGATCTCCATGATGATTACAATGATAAATATCTCCTTTTTATATATCCATCTTCTCATTCTACTTTTGGGAGCCTACTACTAATATAATATTATATTATAATATAATATTATACTATAATATAATATTATATTATAATACAATCAACCTTGGGTTATGTATGGCCCATGCCAACCCTTATACAATATAATGATATATCCCCAAATATCTATTCCTAGGTACCCTAACATGCCACCCTTCTTACAAATGTTTCATCCTCGAAACATATGAAGAAACATGATAATATGATTTTCTAAGCAATTTTAGCAACTAGTACCAATATCAATCATCCATCCCTCCAAGTGAAACACATTGATGTTGGTATGCCATTTTGTTACTTGAGTATCCAAATCTGCTTCATTGGATCCATGCTTCTGTTGTTGTATTTTGATAACTTGAATGATGGTTCAAATTGTTCCTTGATGTTGATGAACCACTCTGAAAACCAGGATCACTATGTTTTCTCTTCCAAACACTACCATAGTTGGTGCCCTTTTGATTCCATGTAGAACCATAATATTATTGCCTTGAACCATACCTCCAAGATTATTGTTGCTCATGGTGGTGTGGATGGTGATATGGTGTAACCTTAACTTGATGTTCTACCTTCTTTGAATCCTCAAAATTTGGCTCCACTATTCTAAATTCTTCTACACATTGTTCTTTCATGTTCCCTTTTTTTGGTGTGTCCTTGTGCTCTTCTATCAAAGATTCCTTGGACTCTACTACTATTATTTCCATGGGCTCGATTGCTACTACCTTCTTGGATTTTGTTTTAGGTTCTTCTATTTGTTCTTCAATTTATTTCTCTACAACCACTTCTTATTTTTCCTTGGATCCTTGCTCCTTAAATTGAGAAATATCCTGTAATGTTATCTTCTTTTTCCTATACCATAACTTCATAAACTTCTTTTGCACATTAATGTTAATAGTATCCAAAGAATCTAACCAAGGATAACCCAGAACAATATCCTCATTATCCATCTCAATAGCCTGAAAATATGAATGTAAAATAAATTTATCCATGGTGATCTATATATCTTCAAAAATCTGAAAATTCTCACCCTCCAATTGTATGTCCTTAATTTTTATTGCTTGAACCTGCAACCTCTTAGCCAAAGCAATATTAATAAAATTATATCTACTACTAGGATCAATGGAAATAATAACCTGTTCCTTTTGAATACTTCCATGAACCTATAAAATAGAACTTTTATATGAATTTAAACCCTTTTGATCCTTCACTTGCTTTTGAAAATCCAAATATGTGGCTTCATTCTTCTCACTATATTCCTTAACATTTTCCTCTTTCTCCTTCTTGAGTAATTTTATTTCTTTTTCATAGTCTTCATTTTGTTTCTTGAAAACTTCTCATTCTCCTTTTATTTCATTTTGCTCATTTTGAATTCCCTGTAGTTTATTGAAAGGTCTTTTATGACATCCAACTGTTGGACATTTTGAGTCAAAGTTGTCATTGATGTCAAGGAACGAAGTTGTCATTGATGTCAAGGAATAAGCTACCGTTGATGTCAAAAGGTCAAAAGGAACAATGCAAAGGTTAATGGCAAAAGAGCTTCATAATATTTATTTTTAATATTATGTGAAGCATAAGTAGAAGGGTTTTTATTAAAACCATGGATGAGCAAAAATAAAAGGTTTTTCATAAAAACCCAAGGAGGCTTTTAAATTCATATTAGAAAGCCCAAGGAAGTTTTAATATTTATTTTATAAAATATTTAAATTCAAACTGAATTTAAATTTTATAAATAAATATTATTTATACAAAGTGGTAAAACCTAAGAAGGCTTTAATCCTTAATAAAGCCAAAAAGATTTAAATATTAATTTATAATATTTAAATTCTAAAGAATTTAAATAATTTATAAATTAAATATTTAAAAGTTAAAGCATCGACTTTTAATTTCAAGGTGGCATATTGGTATAAAAACCATATGCCTAAGTGGCAAAATAATCATCCCTTGTTCGATTTACTAAAGGCCTGCGAGTTATGTGTTTCATGCGATTTCATGCAAGGAAGAAGACAAAGTTTTGTCTTAAGGAAGAAATAACATGAAAGAAGCCTTAAACCTCATAACCATCCAGCGTGGTGGTCTGGTGGCAAGTTGGAGTGAGCTAAGGTGCTTGTGAGCGGGAGGACCCACGTTCGAATCTCGACAGGATGCGTTTTGAGTGGACTTGGTTAGGCACCAAAGGAAGCAGTGCAAATCCTTTTTGGGTGAGGCACCAAGAGGGAGAAGATAGAGCACATGGTGCTCTTCCCTCCCAAGGTGAGCGTTAGCTCACACTGCAGTTGGAGCCATGGCTAGGGCACTAGTAGAGGCGACATCATGAGTTCGAGTCCCACCAAGGCAAAGGTAATAAATTTTTTTAATATATTTTGTGATGCCTAAGGTTTTGACATAAGGTCCTAGGGAGTTAAAAGGGGTAGATAAAAAGTATTTTTAATTGGTCATTATTTTGGAATAAGGAGTTAAGATTTATTTTTAATAAAGTCTTTTTGACATATTGGCTGATTGGAGAAATAAGTGGATTAAAGTGTTGGTTAAATTTTGAGAGGACTTATTGCCATTGAGTTGTTTTGAGAAGGTGATTGTATTGACATTATTTTTGGTGTTGGATATTATTTTAACTGGGAGATTATAAGGTGTATTTGGTCAATTATTTTTGTATATGTTGATGGATGCTTTCTTCAAGATGGAGTGATAAGGTGTATAAAAAGTATGTCTATATTTACAACTTTTTCTCCCCTTTTAATCGTTGTGAATATTTTTGAAGGTTTCTTTCATCAAGAAAAAGGTATGGGCACATTCTTCCATAGTTGAGTGGATAGTTGTTTTTCTAACAAGTTTGGAGTGAAATTGACTTAATTATATTTTTAAGAGTTGTGTGTAAAACCTTGTTTGATAAGCATTGTTGTTGAAGTGATTGGTTAAGTGAAGAACTTGAACTAGGGTTTGAAAAGAACATGAGTATCATTGTTATGTGAGATTGGTTGATAAGCATTGTTGGAAACATTTTGAGTGAGTGTTCATATGCTTGGACTAGGGTTTGTGAGCAAGGATTGTTTCATTGAGTGATTGGTTGAGTAGAGTTGGTTGAGCCTAGTCAAGTGGATATGTGAAGTGATTGTTCAAGTTCTATAAAACAAATTATTCTATATTCTGAATTGATTTGAGAAAGAGGTTGAGTATTGATGAGTGTGAAACATATTGAGTCTCTAACACTATTCTCCCAATGTTTCTTTCCAAAAGAGAGATTGAAAGTAATTGAGAGTTTGTAATGTGGAAGCATATTGAGTCTCTAACATATTCTCTATATGTTTCTAAAAGAGTGTGATATGATTGAGCATTGAGGTGGTAATTGAAGCATATTGAGTCTCTAAAATTCTTTGTATGTTTCTAAAAGAGTGATTGAAAGTGATTAAGCATTGTGATGAGTATAGAGCATATTGAGTCTCTAACAATTCTCTTTATGTTTCTATGAGATTGGACAAGTTCAAGTGTGAACTTGTTGAGTATATTTGAGGTAAGTCTTTGAGAAGACTTGTGGATAGATTTGGGTAAGCTTTTATGGAAGCTTACAATAATTGAGAGAATTAAGTTTAGTTGAGGACTTATTGATGAGATTTGGACAAGTTCTAGAGAGGACTTGTGGATAGATTAGTGTGAGCTTTTGTGGAAGCTTACAAGGATATTTGAGATAAGTCTTTGAGAAGACTTGTGAAGAGTATTGATTGATTTGTTCAAACCTTGAGTTAAGGTTTGGGGTAGATCCAATAGAGTTGATTTGAGATTGAGTCAAGCTTTGAGTTAAGGCTTGAGGATAGATATTGAGGATAGATTTGTGCTAGACCAAAGGACTATGTTTAGTATAGATTCAAGGATAGAGTTTGGTGCAGATTTAAGGACAGGTTTGTACCAGACTAGAGACAGATATTGAGGATAAATTTATGCTAGACCAAAGGACTATGTTTAGTGCAGATTTGAGATAGATATTTGGAGGTGATAGAGTTGAGGACAAAGGTCTCCAACAGAGCAGGGAGGACAGGTGTTTCTTCTATGGATAGAGTTCCATTTTCTAAGGGTAATGGAGGCAAAGGTCTTCTAGAGGATCACCAACTAGAGCAGAGTTAGGATATTTGTGTCTCTCATGGATAGAGATCCATAAAATTGATTAGGGATTGGTGTCTCCTTTGGACAGAGGTCCATAAACATTTTAATAGGGAAAGGATTCCCAAGAGATTTATTGAGAAAATTTTAGTGAAATATTTCTCCTTGGAGTAGCCCACATTGGGTGAACCACGTTAAATTGGTGTCTCTATTGTGTGTGATGATTTGTGCATTGCTTTGGTTATTGCTATTGATATTGCCATTGATTATATTGGATAATATTATTTGGGAAAGAAAAGTAAAAAGTGGTCTTATACTATTCACCCCCCTCTTAGTATAAGCTTGTGTTCTTCAATTGGTATCGAGTTGGTTCCTTCAAAAAGGTTTAACAACTTGAAGGAAGATCTTACAAGAACACAAATGGCAAAGAAAGGCAAAAGTAGAACCATGAGACACAAGAAGAAAAGAACACACAATGTCATGAAAGAAAAGTAATATGAATTTAATATTGTTTTAGGAGGAAGAATGGAAATAGATTCAAGAGATGAATCAAGTAGGGAGAGTAACCAGATTGATAAAGTTTTGTACCAGATGTAGGAAGAAAGGTCACCTTGTAGCTTATTGTTCACAAGAAGGTGAAGAATGTTTTTTTTTATGGTCAACTCAATCATGATGCAAGTTATTGCAATGGTGTTTAGTAGTGGTTAAGATGAATATGATACTTTCAATTGAAGTCTAGAAGATGTTTAGTTCAAAAAGGATAACATGGACACCAAAACATGTATGAAGAAGAAACTCTACTTTGAACAATAGAAGAAATTTTGAAGACAAAAAAAGAAAAATTTAGAAAAGAAAAAGAGGAAGTCACTCTTAAGGAACTTGTTGAGTTGAAAAGGGAGAACTTAGAATTAAAGGCTCAAATACAAGAGGATGAGAAATGTAAGATAAAGCTTCTACAAGATCTCTCTAACTTGAAAGATAAGGTTGAAAAGGCAAGGAAAGTTGAAAAAGATATGGTTGAACAATCAAAGGTAAAATAGCAAGAATGTAAAAGACTTAGTGTTAATCTTGAAGAATTAAAAAGGGAGAACTCATGATTAAGGGTTCAAGCTCAAGAAGATGAGAAAGCAAAAGCAAAGTTTCTACAAGAGGTTACTAACTTCAAAATTAAGGTTGAAGAAGCAAGGAAAATGGAAGAAGGTATGACTAAAATTAAAGACAAAAGATCTAGAGTGTGAAAGATTAGAACATGAGATAGTTTCACTAAGGATGGAAGTAAAAAGTTCTAAGGACAAGCTACACAAGTTTGAGAAAAATTCAAATACTTTGGACAGGATTATCAATGCACAAAGATCATCATCACCAAAATATGGTCTTAGTTTTGAATAAGAACAAGGGAAACAGGAAGTAAAGGAGAGTCAAGCTCAAGCACCAAAGAAGAAGAAGCATCAAAAGAAGTAAGTAAAAGAGAGAGTGAGACTTCTAAGGATAAGTTGGAACAATAGAAAGTTCAACAAGGAAAGGAACAATACACAAGCAAGGAACATATGGAACTGGAAACAAGATAAGGTAGAAGAGACTAAGATACCAATGGGTTCTAGGCAAGGAAATTTTAATGGATGATGTTTCTTATGTCATAGATTTGGGCTCTTGGCTTTATAGTGTAGGACACATTAAAGACAAGAAAATGGAAATTTCATAAATAGACAACTAATCAATTTGGTCACAAGGCAATAAATTGAGGTTCATGATAGAAAAGGATATGGCTTCACTAAGAGAAATCCTAAGACATTTTCACCTCCAAGGAATAATAACATTAAGTGTTATAAGTGTAATAATGATGGACATACAACAAAGTGGTGTAGATCAGACATTCCAAAATCAAGCATGAACAAGAACAAGAAGAGAGATAAAAGGAATCAAAAGGATAAGAAAAGAGGACAAAGGTAAAGACCAGTGCTTGCTAGGAGTAGAAATACTCCCACCCAAAATTAACCACCTCAAGAGGAGGTGGGGGAGGGGCTAAGCTAAGAGACTCATTCTTAGCCCCGAGCCCCAAAGGTGACCCTTTGCCATTGATGTCAAAGGGGGAGAGATTTAGTATTTGAGTAAAGAGGAGAGATTTGAAGAGAGCATTGAGCCAGGGGAGTCGGGGGAAAAAAAAAAAATTTAAAAAAAGGGGGGGGGGGGGGGGGGGGGGGGAAAAGGGAACAATGCAAAGGTTAATGGCAAAAGAGCTTCATAATATTTATTTTTAATATTATGTGAAGCATAAGTAGAAGGGTTTTTATTAAAACCATGGAAGAGCAAAAATAAAAGGTTTTTCATAAAAACCCAAGGAGGCTTTTAAATTCTTAAAACCCAAGGAAGTTTTAATATTTATTTTATAAAATATTTAAATTCAAATCAATTTAAATTTTATAAATAAATATTATTTATACAAAGTGGTAAAACCTAAGAAGGCTTTAATCCCTAAAGTCAAAAGATTTAAATATTAATTTATAATATTTAAATTTAAAAATTTAAATAATTTATAAATTAAATATTTAAAATTTAAAGCACCGACATTTAATTTCAAGGTGGCATATTGGTATAAAAACCATATGCCTAAGTGGCAAAAGAATCATCCCTTGTTTGATTTACTAAAGGCCTACGAGTTGTGTGTTTTGTGCGATTTCATGCAAGGAAGAAGACAAAGTTTTGTCTTAAGTGCGCCGATGAAGAAATAAAGTGAAAGAAGCCCTAAACCTCATAACCATCCAGCATGGTGGTCTAGTGGCAAGTTGGAGTGAGCTAAGGTGCTTGTGAGTGGGAGGACCTACATTCGAATCTCGGATGGGACTTGGTCAACGTTTTGAGTGGACTTGGTTAGGCGCTAAAGGAAGTAGGGCAAATCCTTTTTGGGTGAGGCACCAAGAGAGATAGAGCACGTGGTGCTCTTCCCTCCCAAGGTGAGCGCCTAGCTCACGTGGCGGTTGGAGCCATGGCTAGGGCACTGGTAGAGGCGACATCGTGAGTTCAAGTCTCACCAAGGCAAAGGTAATAAATTTTTTAATATATTTTGTGATGCCTAAGTTTTTGACATAAGGTCCTAGGGAGTTAAAAGGGGTAGATAAAAAGTATTTTTAATTGGTCATTATTTTGGAATAAGGAGTTAAGATTTATTTTTAATAAAGTCTTTTTGACATATTGGTTGATTGGAGAAATAAGTGGATTAAAGTGTTGGTTAAATTTTGAGAGGACTTATTGCCATTGAGTTATTTTGAGAAGGTGATTTTATTGACATTATTTCTGGTATTGGATATTATTTTAACTAGGAGATTATAAGGTGTATTTGGTCAATTATTTTTGTATATGTTGATGGATGCTTTCTTCAAGTTGGAGTTGATAAGGTGTATCGTTATTTATTGATAATTTGATTTTATTTTAAATTTTTTTTTCTTGATTGTTTTTGTGATTAGTAGTTTTCTTCATCATCAAGAAAAGGTATGGGCACATTCTTCCTAGTTGAGTTGATTGTTGGTTTGTATGAACAAGTTTGGAGTGAAAAGGACTTAATTGGTTTATTTTGTATTTTGAGTTAATGCTTTAAGGTTTTATAATAAAGAGTTGTTGATAAAACCTTGTTTTATAAGCATTATTGTTGAAGTCATTGGTTAAGTGAAGAACTTGAACTAGGGTTTGAAAAGAACATGAGTATCATTGTTATGTGAGATTGGTTGATAAGCATTGTTGGAAACATTTTGAGTGAGTGTTCATATTCTTGGACTAGGGTTTGTGAGCAAGGATTATTTCATTGAGTGATTGGTTGAGTAGAGTTGGTTGAGCCTAGTCAAGTGGATGTGTGAAGTGATTGTTCAAGTTCTATGAAACAAATTGTTCTATATTCTGAATTGATTTGAGAAAGAGGTTGAGTGTTGATGAGTGTGAAACATATTGAGTCTCTAACAATTATCCATATGTTTATGTGATAAAAGAGAGATTGAAAGTGATTGAGAGTTTGTAAGTGTGAAGCATATTGAGTCTCTAACAATTCTCTATATGTTTCTAAAAGAGTGATTGAAAGTAATTGAGCATTGAGGTGAATGTGAAGCATATTGAGTCTCTAACAATTCTCTGTATGTTTCTAAAAGAGTGATTGAAAGTGATTGAGCATTGTGATGAGTATAGAGCATATTGAGTCTCTAACAATTCTCTTTATGTTTCTATGAGATTGGACAAGTTCAAGTGTGGACTTGTTGAGCAGATTTGAGGTAAGTCTTTGAGAAGACTTGTGGACATATTTGGGTAAGCTTTTGTGGAAGCTTACAATACAAATTGAGAGCATATTTGGATAAGTTCTAGTGAGGACTTATTGAGCATATTTGGACAAGTTCTAGAGAGGACTTGTGGACAGATTAGTGTGAGATTTTGTGGAAGCTTGCAAGGTAGATTTGAGATAAGTCTTTGAGAAGACTTGTGAGAATTGATTGATTGATTTGTTCAAACCTTGAGTTAAGGTTTGGGGTAGATCTAGTAGAGTTGATTTGAGATTGAGTCAAGCTTTGAGTTAAGGCTTGAGGATAGAGATTGAGGATAGATTTGTGCTAGACCTAAGGATTGTGTTTAGTACAGATTTGAGGATAGAGTTTGGTGCAGATTTGAGGACAGGTTTGTACCAGACCAGAGATAGAGATTGAGGATAGATTTGTGCTAGACCGAAGGACTATGTTTAGTGTAGATTTGAGATAGAGCTTTGGAGGTGATAGAGTTGAGGACAGAGGTCTCCAACCAGAGTAAGGAGGACAAGTGTCTTCTATGGATAGAGTTCCATTTGCTAAGGGTAGTGGAGGTAGAGGTCTTCTAGAGGATCACCAACCAGAGTAGAGTTAAGAGATTGGTGTCTCCTGTGGATAGAGATCCATGAAATTGATTAGAGGATTGGTGTCTCCTTTGGAAAGAGGTCCATAAATATTGTAATAGGGAAAGGATTCCCAAGAGATTGATTGAGAAAATTTTGTGAAATATTTTCTCCGTGGAGTAGCCCACATTGGGTGAACCACGTTAAATTGGTGTCTCTATTGTGTGTGATGATTTGTGCATTGCTTTGGTTATTGCTATTGATATTTCCATTGATTATATTGGATAATATTGTTTGGGAAAGAAAAGTAAAAAGTGGTCTTATATTGTTCACCCCCCCTCTCAGTATAAGCTTGTGTTCTTCACCAACAAGTTATCTATATTTTTATCCCTTCCCTCAAGATCTCTTTCTAGTTCCTCTTGTTCTTCTTGAAGCATGTTTATTTCATATTCATAACCCTTGATGGTGACCTTCAAACTAGCTATCTTTTTATATGGGTCCCATTTACTCAAGAATGAATGCTCCATTTCATCCTAAGTGACGACACTATTAAAACTATAAAACCAAGAGAGAGCTTCTCCTCCAAGATAACGAGGAAGTACAATTTTTTGAAGACAATTATGATGATACAATGATTTAAAAATTTTCCACTAATCCCTAACATCAATATCATCTTCTCCAAAAAAAAATTGTAGCTCCATAGTTGATACTCTAATGCAAACTAGGGTTTTTTGACAATATATATCATGCCTTAATGCAAACTAGGATTTTATGGAAATAAACATCTTCCCACTAAGTTGAAGCTAAAATTCCATAGAGACAACTAGATCTGTAATTTTTCTTCCAAACAAAATAAATTGCAACTGATTTGCTTACCTAAACTAAATAAATTTTATCTTTCAAAAAAATTGCAAATTGAAAATTCGTCACTATACTTATTCTAGATGGCTAACTTCAGAAGGTCATATCTCCTTCAATACTTCTCAAATTCCTTCATATGACCACTCATTTTAAATATCTTCAAATTCTGCACAAAATGATCTAAGAATCATTTAAATCGGATAAACTTTTGCACATATATGGCTCCTGAAAGATGAGATATTTTTCCAGAAAAAATCTATAAAATTTGTCACTATCCTTATTCCATATGACTAACTTCAAAAGGTCGTATCTCCCTCAATACTACTCGGATTCCTTCATATTACCACTCATTTTAAAGCTCTTAAAATTATGCATAAACTAATCCAAGAATTGCCTAAATTGGATAAACTTTCACAGAGATATGGCTCCTAAAAGATGAGATATTTTTCCAAAATAATTCTGCAATTCCACAAAAAAAATTCCCCACTTTGCCAAAAGTGTTGCTCAGATACCACTTGATTACAATGACAAATATCCATCTTCTCATTCTACTTTGGGGAGCCTACTACTAATATAATATTATAATACAAACAACCTTGGGTTATGTGTGGTCCATACCAACCCTTATACAATATAATAATATATCCTCAAATATCTATTCCTAGGTACCCTAACATGCCACCCTCCTTACAAATGTTTCATCCTCGAAACATATGAAGAAACATGATAAAATAATTTTCTAAGCAATGTTAGAAACTGGTACCAATCTCTATCATCCATCCCTCCAAGGTTAGTCCCATAAGCCACTTTGTGGGCAAAGATGATTACATATGATTGATCTTCATGATGATTACAATGACAAATATCTCCTCTTTATATATCCATCTTCTCATTCTACTTTTGGGAGCCTACTACTAATATAATATTATATTATAATACAATCAACCTTGGGTTATGTGTGACCCATGCCAACCCTTATACAATATAATAATATATCCCCAAATATCTATTCCTAGGTACCCTAACATCGCATAACAATAGGACATATAGAAAGAAAGCTTGATAGCCTTTCTACCCAATAAGTTATGGATTCAAAAAGTCTTTCTATTTTGGATTACTATGATGTGTATATGCCTTACATAGAATGCATTAACAAACAATTGGATGATCTTAAAATGTTTACCTCTTGCACTCTTTTCTTCCTTACTAAAAAAGGAATTCTCAAGCATATTTCCACTTAGTTGTGTTTGCCTCAACTATTATCCAAGTTGTAATAAATTTCTATACTTTTGTTGTGGGGGGAGAAGAAGGGGTCTTTTGGTTGCTGACCAAAGCTCATGTGCATACCAAAAATTTCATTAACACCAGTTAATTAGCCACTATTTAAGAATCCATGTAGTCATCAAGCCTTTCATCATTATTGTGCATAGGCAACTCAACAAAATGCATCCTCTTTACAATTTATGGTTCTAATGAGGATTACAATGAATTTCCAAATGAAAATTCAACAAAAGCCAATGGAAGGAGGGATGGAGGGGGGTTTCCAATAAGGAAATCCCCCCTCCTAGGTAACATCAAATTGCTCTAATAGCAACCAGTGTGGAATAAAATGTTAACTTACTATTTGCTAAAGAAAATTTACAAGCCTACAAGCTTATGAAAGTGGCTCAATAAACTAATAGCCACTATGAACCACTATGAAAGTGGTAGAATAAACAAATGACCACTATGAAAGTGGCTCACATGCTAATAATATTAAAGTATGCCCTATCAAGTCATCAATGAGGTCATTATTCCTCATCAAGCTATGAATTCTCATGGCCAAAATATTATTACAATAAGGGCCTAGTCCCCTATTTATAACAAAATTTCACCCTTAGTTACTTGGGGTGAAAAATAATATCTCTTAGTAAAAGTAAATATTTGGGGGTAACTTTGGTAAAATGTTACACCTCCAAATGTTACATGCCTCTAATAGGCTTAATAGGGTCTAAAAATGCTTAGTACACTATAAAATGCCAAAAATGTTGCTTTTTAGGAGATTTTCCTTGAATTTTGTGTAGATTTTCATCCTAATCACCTATTTGAGCGATTTTCTCATTGTGTCGAGTATTTGTTCACTTTTATAGGCAATTTTTTTGCATTAGCAAGTGGAGTGAATCACTTTTTGAGTAAATTGACACATTTGTTAAGTGAATTGCTCCTCTAAGCCAAGCAATAGGTTTTGCAAATGAATCGTAACTTTTTCAAAAGGTCAAAAAAACTTACAATTTTGAAAATTTTGATACCATTCAGTATTTATCTATTGTTCCTTCAAAATATGTAAAATTTTGTAAAGGTAGTGTTGAGGTACTATAGAAAGGCAGAAAAGCTAGGAGTCAAAAATTTAAAAATCTTTGGTGATTCAAAACTGGTAATAAGTCAGGTTAAGTCACTCTATGCTATCAAGAACAAACACCTAAAGGCACACAGACATTAGGTTTGGGATCTACTAAAAGGTTTTTATAGGTATAAAATAATAACAATACCATAATAAATGAATTCAAAATAAAATGAGTTAGCTTGCCTGGCTATCAAATTTGACATAATTATGGACATGTGGGATAGACTAAAAAAATATAAAACTGGTATTTAGGCCCATAATTCCATATAATGCTAATCATTGGTAGATGTTCAATAATGGCCAATAAATTATTGAATTCTTAATTGGAGAAGCACAACATGCAGAAGGAGAGAATGAGTGTGGCAATGATATTAAGGATGAGTTTATTTAGTTACATATAAGAGGATTGATTACCCTTTAAATCTTATTTAATCATTATGATAGTGCTTGGAAGTCTAGCATCAAGGTGAAGTCATCATCCTTTTAACCTATTCAAATCATTGAAGGAAAAAAACTTGCTAATGAGGAAGGAATGCACTAATAAGGAGGTCCATTTATTTTAAGAATTATGCAATAAATACAATGATTTCATTGCATGGAGCTATGAATGTTTTAAGATCTATGATTACAAAATAATTTAACATACAATTGATATGAATCCTAGAGCTAGGCTCTTTAGATATAAATAGAGACTTCTAAATCTGATAATTGAAGTAGTGATAAAGGAGCTTCTAAAATTGTTAAAGGCTCAAATCATTTTTCTCAAAAAGCATTTATATAAGTGGCCAACTTGGTACCAATCTAAAAAAATAGGCATCTGATTGTTTGTTCATTTTAAAAAACTAAATGAGACATCCCTTAATGATCATTATTATTGTCATCTATGGATAAGACCTTTAGAAAGTAGCAGTATTAAAAATGTTATCATTGCTAGATGATTTATTAGGCTATAATTATATTTACTTTAAGTATGATGATCAACAAAAATTATATTCACAACTAAGTGGGGAACTTTTGCATATAAAGAATACCTTTTAGGTTGTCTAATGCAAGTGCCACATTTCAAAGAGCTATGGATATCACCTTTCTAGGCTTAATTGATGAAATTATACTCATATATTTAAGACTTGACTATCTCTCTATGGATAGATTCAACCATATTGAATATTTAGAAGTAGACTTCAAGAGATGTATATAATATAGATCTTTGAACCCTAAAAAGTTTTTCTTTGTATAGGTTGGCAAACTATTGGGAGATGTGGCATCAAAAAATAGTCTGGCTATTGACCCAAATCGCATCAAGGTAATTTAGGAACTACTATAAGGCATAAAATATTTCTTAGGCTAAATCTAGTTTATCACCAATTTCCCTTAACTAGTTAGACCTATCGCTAGAATAATAAATAAAGATACCACCTTTATATGGATAGAAGAGGGTAAGAAATCCTTTTAAGAGATCAAGTGAGCAATCAAAAAGGTGCTTATTATTATTAATACTATTTTTTTAGAATACATTGGGTTATATGTTTGACACCAATGAAAGTGTGGTAGTTGTATTGATCCAAAAGGATGACAAGGAAGAAGAACATCCAATGTCATTCATAATATAAATAGTATGAGAAATAGGCATTTTCCAAGATTAAAGGCTAAAAAATAATACATATTATGTATCTCAAAGTAATACAACAATCTTTGTAGTTCATCCAAATGTGAGGTCAACAACTCTACAATGGAATATTAGGTCAACAAAGATCAAATTAGATTAACAAAATACAAGTTTTCGACATTGAAATCAAGCTAAAAAGGCTAGTAAGGGGGAGAGATATCTATGAAAACTCAACCATGTCCTGTAAAAATGAGCAAGTAACTTTAGTAGAAGTTGGCCAAGAAGGGTAGAATGGATGGATGGGTGATATAAGGAGAAACAATTTGACTAGAAAAAATCAAGGAATTTGATGAACAAAGAGAAGGATATATTTAGATGAAAGGCTATGAACTACACCTTGCTCAATGGTATATTATTTTGGAAAGTATATGATAGAGTACTCTTAAGATGCATTGAGAAAAAGAGTGAAAAATTTACAGAAATAATATCATGATGAAGGTGGCCATTACTTGGCCTAGATATATACTCATAATATCCAAAGGGTATAATACTATTAGCCTACTATGTTCACTAATAGTTTTTAATGGATAAATAAATTCAAGGCATGTCACATGTTTATGGGCCATATAAGTAAAATACATATGCCTCTTAAACTGGTTGTAATGATAAAACATTTTTTAGTAATGGGGTTTAGATTTTATTAGGAATATTACCTTTTTATCTAGTGTAGGTCATGGTTGGATATTAACAACTATAAACTATTTCACTAGATGGGTTGAGGTTGTTCTAATCAAATACATCAATTAAAAAGTACTTATTTAATTATTGGAAGACCAAATCACTAGGTTTGAGACACAACTAGAAATAACTATAGATAATGTTCCAATGTTCAAAGGTAATAAGTTACTACAATTTGCACTTGAATATAGGTTGGTTGTCATAAGCTCATTGAATTATTATCCACAATTGTATGGATTAGTAGAATATCAAACAAGAATATCATTAGGATAATGAAGAGGATAATTTATGAATCTAATAGAGACTAGCATACCAAGATCAAAAAGGAATTATGGTTAGACAAGGTAACCCTAAAAGTCTCCATCAATACATCATCATACCGGTTGGGTTTTACTAAAGAAGCAATGCTACCAATTATCCTGGAACTCCCTTCACTCCATGTGTCCCAATAATTGGAACTAGAACATATGAATATAAATACAATGTATACCTAGATGAATGCATTATTACAACTAGAAGAGAAAGGAGAAAAGGCCTTCAAAATATTTAATAACACCAAAATATCAGTAATAAGTGGTTTGAAAAGTGAGCTATAGGTATAAATTTTAAATAAGGAGATCTAGTGATGAAATGGGATGAAGATAGAGCTAAAACTAGTAAGCATAATGAATTTGATTGCTTCTGGAATGGAACATATTAGGTTGATAGATTCTAATCCCCTAATGCTTATAGATTTATCACAATGGATGTAACTTATTTCTTATCTCGGTGAATGGGTAGCATCTAGTCCTTTTCTAAGCTCTTGGAGATCAAAACTTCTATAAATATGTACACATTGCATATTTTCCCTTTTATCTTGATTTCCTTTCTTGTTTCTACAATTTCCTTTTTTATTAAAAATTATTTTCATACCCATGTTGAAAAAGAAAAAAAACAATCAAGTTCCCTCTTCTTTGAATCCTATTTTGATAGGTACTAGATTATTTAATAGTGTAAATTAAATAGAGATAAGAAAAATTGTAAAAGTTTTACTAAGGGGTAGTCATCTTATTTTTTAGAAAGAAAATCTAACACAAGCATTCAGTTAATGAATGTGCATAATCTTTCCAAGTTTTGGAGCTTCGAATTTAAAATTTTTTCCATGATTCATTGTCAAGAATGATTATAACAACATGATCAAGGGGATGATCCAACATGTGCCATTGGACAAGGTTGTATGATCCATTGACAAATGACACAATTGATAAACAAGGAGAAAGAAACAATACCATAATGATTTCAAAATAATTTGTCAATGAAGAAGAGTTATTTAGGAAGATCTGATGCCATGCTAATGTCACTCCAAAAAAGTGCATATTTATGATATTGGCATGTGCAAGTTGTGAAGTTATTTTGCATGTGCAAGGTCAACCATGGAGTGACTATAAATATGGATTTTCCAAACCCTCATTTTTACTAAGATATCATGTAATAAACCTCTACAATATACAACTATAAATAGTGAACATTGAAGGAGATCCTATCATACCAATTGAAGTGGATTGGGGAAGCAAAGTCCCTTACTACTAATGCATAGAGAGTAGTGATCCGGCTTCAAAAAATATAACTACACCTATGTAGGAAAAGGAGTATTGTTGAAGGTAAAAACCCTAGGAAGGAGAGGAGAGCTACTTAAACTCTAAAATTCATTATCCAATGGTGCTTCAAATCCACATCCACATCAACAACAACACCTATAAACATATCCTTCTCATATGTTTGCATATTATAGCTTCTTTCACACCACCATATTACCACCAAGGATGAATTCTAACTAGATATAAAGGGTTTATGGATTAAGAATGCCAATGGATCCCTTGAAACCTAACCTATAAATATTAAAGTAATTTTTTTAGTGAACCATCAACCATTATGTTGAATCTTTGACATCCCAATGGCACTCTGATGAATAAGATGTTTGAATATTTCAAAGTAAAGAATCCAATGACTTTTGGTATATTCCTTGATTTGATGACTCCTCTTATGTATAGGAATAAAATTTGAAAGTTGATTCCTATACCTGAGGTAAATAATTTGGTTGGTTATGAATGGGTATACGAGACCAAGTTTGTTGCATATGGATAGATTGAGAAGCATGAGGCTTGTCTTGTTGCTAAGGAATTTTCCCATAAGGGATTTGATTATTCAAAGACTTGCATCTCCATGGATAATGTAGATTTTGTTGAATGATTCTTTGAATTATTGCTTCACATTGATGGTAGGTCCATTAGATAGATGAAGAGTGTTTTTATCCTATGGGGATATTTAGGAGGATATCTACATGAAATAATCACCCAAATTTGTTTTGGATGATCCTAATATTTTGGTTTATTAACTCAATAAGTCCTTGTATAGGATAACTATATGCATCATGCTTGGTATATGAAGATTTATTATTTCATTCTTAGTTTTGGTTTTAGTCATTTCAATGCATAGCATGATATATATCAAGCATCATGGTGAATAGATTCTTGTTAATCTTTTATAAGTTAATGATCCCCTTGTCATAGGGAGTTCAACATCCATGATTCAGGAGATGAAGCTACAACATGAAGATACATTAGATATGTTAGATTTGGTTCTTCTTCACTATTTTTTAGAGATTCAGATTAATCAAGCATCAATAGGGATCACTATTTTACAACCTACATATACCTTGGATCTCATATAATGATTACAAAGTGTAATCTCGACTACTGGAATATATGATGTTCAGCTTAACTTAAGGCCATGATTAAATTTTGTTTTATATTTAATTTTATATTCATATAGGCCTTTGTACACCTTGCATAGGTAAATTTATTGTAATATTTTAATAATAGCGAGATAAAAAAAGTTATTTTTTTTAAATTCCATATAAGGTGAAGTTATAATCTGGACAGAAAGCACTTTTACTAAATTATCTATTGTGAATTATCCCATGATCAAAATTATTCACTTAGGTAGTGTGTCAAATTCCATTATTCACTTCCATATATTTATTGGAACCAATGGATGTATTTAATTTCATTCCAATTTTCAATAAGCCATTTAGTTAATGAGTCTAAGTCCTTTTTGTACTCCTTATTGGATCACCACCTTCTATTCTTAGTTATGATTAATGGATTGGTTTATCTCTATATTAATGATATATTAAGATTCATTCATTTTCCACCTTTCATTTCTTAATATGATTAGTGGTATATTTATTTTTCACTTCTATGTCCTTTAGAGGACCAATGAAGAAGGTCTAATTCAAATGTTTTTCATTTTCATTTCCAATTATTGAGCCAAGAAATTAAATTTATTCACCTTCAAGATCCAAACTAGGACCAATGATTTTCTTTAATTTCAAACTCCCATCAATGTCCTTTGTAGTATTGAGAATTAAATTTCTCACCTTCAATGTCCCAAAACTAGACTAGTAAATTTTACTTTTAACGCTCATTAATGTCCTCCTTAGGTCCAATATCCATTCATCCACTTCCAAGATTCCTATTTAGAACCAATGGTACTATCAAATGTGTCTTTCTCTAGTGTTTTCATTGGGATTCATATTGAGTTAGTTTATCTATTTTTCCATACTAATGTAGGACTATTAACCTCTAAAGTTTAACTCCCTTCCATGACTTAATTCTAGGCCAAAAAAATTTAATTAGAATGTGACCAAGAATTTATTAAGGTAATTTTGTTTCAATTATTTATTCCTAAGGTGTGTTGGGAAAAACATTGGTTAGTTTTTCTATGGTTCAATTAATTACCTCCATTTAATTATCAACCCAAGGTAGCTCGTAGTCTTGTAAGCAGCCATGCAAAATTTAAGCTTATAATTTCTCCTTCGGATATGAGTCCCTTAGATTATGGTTTGGGGGAGATGAGTCCCTTATATTATGGTTTTGGGGGTATTTGGTATTCATTGAAGTTTGTATTTAAACCAATAATCTCATGCTACGTATAAGAAAATAGGATTGAAAGCGTTTAAAATCTAAATTACTACCTTGCTGGAAATCACATAAAATAGGGGAAATAACTAGAAAGCAAATTAATCTATGAAAGTAAATACATAAATAGGGGAAATAGGTAAGAACTCTATTGTAAGTGGGCCCACGCTTCTAGCAGGTTCTACCCGTAGTAAACTATCATCGGACACTTTAGAATATTTTTACAGGAAAATGCTTAGATATTTTATTAACAGTTGCAGCAAAAGAATATTACAAGAAAATTCTGGGGGGTCTTCCTCAAGGGTGACCTGCATTTTTATAACATATGTGGTCAACCCTATTACAATTATCATAATGAATCAAAAATGATTAACTGTTACAACTGCTTGCTTAATTAAAGGAATTGAGCAAAATATCATGATATTTCAGCGTATTCTATTTCCAAAATATGTTTGATATTTATTTATCTGATTTACATAAATTATTTACATAGCAACTGGAAAATGGGTGGTGAGTCATCTTTGATGTTGTCCCATGTCCAGTTTCAATGTTGGAATTCCTTTCATGTTGGTTGCTGAAGTTTCGCTCTGTTCTGTCGACCACAGAGTCGTGCTGTAGTTTGGTGTTAGTGGAAATTAGGCATCGTGTATGAAGAAGTCAAGAAGCAGGTGCCTTGTATGCAGAAGTCAGGAAGTAGGTGCCTAACGGGAAGTAGGCACCTAACGAAAACAAGCACTTTACGAGAAGCATGTGCCTAACAAGAAGCAGGTGCCTAACGGGAAGCAAGCGCCTAACAGTTAAGTGTCGAACGGAATTCAAGTGCTTCAAAGTAATTTGGGCGCCTAACTTCGTACCTCTTTGTCGATATTCCACAGATATTTTTCCTTCATAAAATTGCAAGTGTTAGATCCAAGTGGGACCTCGACAAATACATGCCAAAATGCAACAATTTCCACTAAATCTATACAAATTACACTTAAAGACAAATATTAGAGAACATGCAAAATAAACTGTTAATTATATATATAATTTCCATAAAATATTTATATCTACAAGAAAATATGTCGCACATTATGGGAAAAGAGTACAAAAAATGAGCAATTTTGTGGCTCATCATCCTTCCATGTTTAAGGGGTGGCACGTCCCTGTGCCACTTTGAACTGGTAATTATCAGTTCTATTTACAGCATCCCAGTAGGCCCTATTGGTATGTGTCCCCTTCTTAGTGGCCTTGGATTTTTCTTTATCCCAGGGATTTCGCTTCTTTAGTTCCTTGGGAGCGGTTGTCTCCTGACCCTACTATTTTTGGCATTTGCTACACCGAACTAGTTCACTTGGCCCTGCTCTAGTCTTGGATGGTTCCCTAGTCTAGGCCACCTTGCCTTTGTCAATATTCATATAAAAACTAGAGAAACGGGTGGCATCCTTCTGGAATACAGGATTAGCCATTTTTTAGTACTCATGGTGAAGTGGTAACTTTTCACCCATAGGCACTGATTCTTTATTGCCAAATGGGATTCTCGATTCCTTAGCAACCCTGGCTATGGGAAAATCTGCCCTTGTTGGTTCAAGCTCAAGTTCAGCTTGGACCTCTATTTTTGCCACTAGGGGAGTTCTACTACTTGATGCTAGATATTCCTATTGCACATGGCCTAGAAATCCCATCCGCGTAAAATATGCCTACATCCTTGAAGGCTTTCCATCCTCCGACCCATACAAGTACTAGAACTGCTCAGGTTGGGCAACTAGAATTTTCCTGTGAGGCCTACTAGATTTCTCCCTAGCCTCTTTTTCTGATTCCTTGAGGGCTTTCTTGGAGGTCTTCTTCTAATTTTTCTTATATGTCTTAATTTCCTCCTTAAGCTCCTCAAATTTCTATTTTTTGGCAATAAACAAATTATTTGTTGCCTCTCATTCTTCATCGAAATCCAACTTTGATTCCTTATCAGATTCGATGCTCAATGCCTTCAACTCGGTAACTCTTTCTTTGGTTTTGGGTCATCGTTGAGATGGCCTTGTGGCTTTTTTCTTTGATCTCAACTTTATTTGCTATACCCCAGGGTGTGTTGGTGCAATTGTTATTTCCTAGGGTACAAGGGATTCAGGTTGCGAAGCCTTTTTTTTTCTACAGCAAATTGCTACTCAATAGGGATTACTTCTTCCTCCTGAGATTGTCCGGCCCCTGCATCAATTGGAGAGTGCTTTGTCTCTCCCTCCTTACCTAAAATTTGAGGCTCTTCGACCTCCATCTCCTTTTCCTCCTCATCTCCTTCATTTGTAGGTTGTTCTACATTTTGAGGTTCCTCAACCTCAACTTCATCCTCCTGAAGTATCTGCTCTACAGAGGGAGACGTAGAACAAGGTTGCTCTACTTCCATTTCAACATCTCCCTATTTTCTTTTTGTATCAATATGGGGTACTTTTGTTGCCCCATCAGTCTACACTACTGCATCAACTTTGGTTGGCTGCTCGGCTCCTACTGGTCCGCCCTACAACTACAATTGTCTTTGTAGTTGCCGAATTGTTTGATATAATTCATGCATTTTTAATGCAACCTCCTTTTGGGACTCCTCAAATAGAGCCCGTTCTTATTTAAATTTGGCTTCCCAAGTGGAAGTTTGTTCTCTTAAAATCTGTAGTTGTTGCTGCAAATCCTTTGCCTAGCCTTCTGGTGGTACATCTTCCATGGCCACCTCCTGTTGAGGAGTTGGCTCACTGGAAATGTCTTGTAAAATGTAGGCCCAGTACTCCTCCCTATTGATCTCATTGATTGGTGTCTCCTCGTCGAATGAACTCGAAACCACCCTTGATGCCTTCATCCTTCTACTTTGCATCCTGGTGGAAATGGGTATGAAATATTGCTCTACCTCATCTTCGAATTGAGGGTTGGAAGGAGATAGAGCATGTCCTACTTCCTCTTCAAATTAGAGAAAAATAGGGGATGAGGATTGTCTTGCTTCCCCTGTATTTCCTGTCTTGCTTCCCTTGTATTTCCTGCAGGCTTGGACGTAGATGAAGTCTCTACATGTTTTGTCACCCCTTGGGCCAATTTTTCATTCTAAATTGGCACCTCCTCCTCTGCCTGTGCCCCTACCACTATGCTAGTGCCCACAGTTTCCTCAATTGTCACATTTCTATGTGACTCCACATATTGCACCAAGGCCAAAATCAGGCCATGGTGAGACAAAGCAGAGGTGGTCCTGCCTAGTATCGCCTGACCTCATCTTTCAGGGTGCATGCAAGGTAATGGGGGATATTTATTTTGTTCCCATGCAGGATGTGATTGAGAAAGTGGAAGTGATTGGTATTCAGTGTGTAGTACCTACTAGAGTATGTAAAGAAGCGGGCAATCTGCTCAAAAACCACCCTCTAGAGCTCGAGAATGTGCCATTTCGGCAAGCTAGCGTGCGTTAGGTACTCAGTGGGTGCTCCAAAAAATCTTGTGCATAGAGGGAAAGGTTATCCTCCTTATACGTATGCTCCTCTATCAAAGGGAGGCCTAATTTTGGCGATATAGTCCTCAATGATTGGAATCTCTAGCCCTCACATGTGCATGACCCCATCTCTCATTGATATCACAAACTCATTTACCACTACCGTATCCTGGCCTTAATTGACCAGTTGACAATAGTCCATCCATTCTGCAGTGTCCAATTGTGTTTGGATGTCTACATAAATGTCTGAGCAATCGATCGGCTTGCTTTTCTTGAGGTCATGATTCTTTGATTTTCCCCCCATGATTTCCTTTAGCTCACAATTCACTCAATGATGTTTCTGATTCCTCTTTGAATTGCTATTGTGTTGCACTTCTCTATTTTTCTTTCTTTCTTTGAAGGTGGCTTCACAGTAGCTGGTAAGCAGCTTTTTAAAACAACTGTGTTCATCCATGCAGGCGGTTAATTACCATAATCAACAATGATTATGGTTATCCATAGTAAATTTCCTTCGAGCATATGCTCGATTGTGCGGAGATGATAACCATAAACTATCAACCAATCAGAGGAATACCACACAACACCATACCAAGTGGATTTGTTCAAGTGGTTAAGGCAATAATGGGGGGTTGTACCGACACATTTCTATAGACACACATGTTCTTGAAAACAATATAGACAAATAACAAAAAAATTAAACATGCACCTAAAATCGTTTTGTGGGTGCATATGCGTATTTATTTGTGGTGCATCGCTATTGGCTGGCATTTAATGATTGGGAAAACCGTAATATACAATGATGGCCATGGTTCCCATGCAATGAATTTTCTTCGATATGATTGGTTCTTGGTAGTTGCAATGTGGCTTATTCGAGAAATCCTACAAAATTCAAAACAGAAATTAGCAAAAATATGTATCTCCTTGGGACGACAAACATACCCTCCTCAAAAATTGGTTGATGTCAACTTTTAATTTTTTCTATGGTATATTTGAATTTGCACATGCATGGGGTGTTGACGTGGCTCGGGCCACATCCTAATGCTGACGTGTTATTCTATCAAGATAGAAAATAACCGTAGTAGACAAAAAATAAGGTGCCTTCTTTTCGAATTATGGCACGCAAGTGCCTTGGAAATTGAAAATAGGCACCATAGGAATCAGGTATTTTGCTTAACATGAGAAGCAGACGCCTTAGCAATCAGGTGCTCTACTTAACACGAGAAGCAAGCGCCTTAGCAATCAGGTGCTTATACCTAACATGGGAAGCAAGTGCCTTAGCAATCAGGCGCTTATGCCTAACATGGGAAGCAGGCACCTTTTGCTAACTGTCGGGTGTTATACTTTTTCAAAAACAAAATTTATACAAACTTTTTTTTACATATGCTAAGAATATTTGGTGTTAGTTTCCCAAAAACTGGAAGTTGGTCATTCTCTTGGAAAAACCAGGAGTCAGGCATCAATCTTCTAGCAAACGAGACACAGGAACCATCTTCGTAACATACTGGGAGTCAGGAACCGTAAAGTGTATAACGGGAAGCAAGCACCTTCTACCATACAATGGGAAGTAGGTTCCCTTCACCATACAATGGGAAGTAGGTACCTTCTATTGTACAACGAGAATCAGGTACATTCTATCGAACAATGGGAAATTGGCACCTTCTACTGTACAATGGGAAGTAGTCACCTTTTGTCATAATGGGAAGCAAGTGTCTTCCCATCAAATACAAAAAATTGGTGTTTCTCTTTTATTCAACGGGTGCTTACTTGTCCTTGTATATGCGCTGTCAGGTTGATCAGGCCCTTTAGTACTTCTGATTGAAAAATAGGAGCAGAATCAGCATCAGCCCCTGAACTAGCAGTTGAGTGTTTTATTGTGCACAGAGACCAATCCAAACATTCTTGTGCAGGTTCAGGTTTAGTATTCCCTTCTCAAAATAGGGACTAGCTACTCCTACTGCAAGAAAAATCTCCTAGAAATCTTGGAAGGTGCAGGTTCATGGATCTTGTGTTTGTTATGCCTAGGTTTCCCAGGCTGCTTAACAGCTGCACAAAGGGCATTGTTCCTGCAAAACAAAAACATAACTAAAAAATAGAACTTTGAAATAATAATTGCCATTGGGACTATGTGGACTAGGTCCACATCTTACTAACTCAAGATAAAATTAGAATCAACTAGGTTCTCCTCCATGCCTAATCTAGACTCAATCATGTATGCTTCAGACACATGGTATGGACGTAGGTGATGGACATTGACTATTAAGGTAATGTTGTTGTTATCTATTGTTCTGACTCTTACAGCCCCATTATTGATGACTTTAATCATTTCATATGGCCTCATCCAATGCTGCATGAGCTTGTCCTTCCTTTCCTGGAATCAAGAACCATAGAGTAATGCCCATTCTCCCACTTTAAGTTTCTTTGGCCTGGTGTGGCGGTCATGCCACTTGGCCCTTTGTTTCTAAATGATCTCTGTTTTTTGCATAGCCTCAAGGTGTTATTCATCCAGCAGATTAAGCTGTTGAATTTTTATTTTTGTGCATCATCCATATTTATATTTAATTCTATAGCAGTCCTAAGTGTTTTGACTTAAAACTCTATAGGCATCATAGAACTTTTCCCATAGACTAACTAAAATGGTGTGAAACCAGTAGTAGTCCTCCAAGTGGTTCTGTAGGCCCACACTACTTCTAGTAATCTAGTAGCCCAATCCTTCCCATGTTGTTATACTGTATTTGTCAAGATATTTTTCAACTCTTTGTTCACCTCAACTTACCTATTCGTTTGTGGATGGTAGGGAATGGTTTTATTATGCCTGATTTTGTATTATTGCATGAGTTATTGGATCATCCTTGAAGTAAATTGAGGTCCTTGGTTAGTTGTGATCTCCCTTGGGACCCCAAATCTTGTAAAATTTATGAATATAAGAAGTCTGCTATAGTTTTCTCCTTTGAATCATGCAAAGCCTGTACTTCAACCCACTTTGTCACATAGTCAGTACAAACTAGGATATACCTCTTACCTCTTAACTACGAATTAATAGGTCCTATGAATTCCATACCTCATTTATAAAATGGTTCGATGTGAACATGTGGTTGGAGTGGCATCTCATATCTGAGAGTAGGTCTTCCCATCCTCTAACATTAATCACACTGGCTCACATGTTTGGCTACATATTTGAATAGTGAAGGACAGTAATAACCATCCTGCACACTTTATATGCAGTCCTTCTTCCTACAAAATGGCCACCACAAGGTTCATCATGGCAAGCCTTTAGTATTTCAATTATTTCATTCCCAGTAACACATCTTCTCATGATTTGATCAGGTCCTGTTTTAAACAAGCACCCATAAATCCATGAAAAAATTGCACTTTTCTTAATTAAAGTCTATTTTTCATAAGGTAAAAGTGCAGGGAAACTTTACCAATGGCTAAATAATTAGCCATATCTATGTACCAAGGTATCTGATCATTTAGAGCAAACAAATGCTCATCTAGAAATTTGTCCTCTGTAGTAGTATAGTTTGGAGGTGTCAACTTAGACAAGAAATCAGCTACCACATTGTCCTTTCATGTTTTGTCCACTATTGTCACATCAATTTCCTACAAAAGCAATAGCCATCTGATAATTCTACCACTAATCCCAGGTTTGTTTGTCAAGTATCTTATTAGTGAGTGGTCAGTGTGTGCAAATACCTGGTAACTTGTAATGTAATGATCAAATTTATCAAGAGCATGTATTACTGCAAGAAACTCCTTCTCTGTGATAGTATAAATAAGTTCAACACTTATGAGGTTTTTACTAACATAATAGATGGCATAAAAATCATCACCATCTTTCTATCCCAATACTGAGCCTATTGCATTGTTAGATGCATCAGCATATATGTGAAAAGGTATGGTCCAATTTGGACCTCTCAGTACTAGAGCAATAATTAGTTTTTCCTTTAAAGTGTTGAAAGCTTGTTCACATTCTTCAGTCCAGACAAACTTTGCATCTTTAGTTAACAATGTGGTAAGAGGTTTAGCAGTTTTGCTAAATTTTGATATAAACCCTCTATAGTAACCGGTTGATCCTAGGAAACTGCAAATATCCTTTTGTATTTTGGGAGTAGGCAGGGTTTGGATAACTTCTATTTTATTTTTGTCTACTTTGTTCTCGTATACAGAAAAGTGATGTCCTAAAACTATTCCTTCCTATATCAACATATAGAATTTCTCATTGCTTAAGGACAGGTTAGTTTCCTCATAATGTTTAAGTGTCTTTTCCAGATTCTCTATGGTTGTTTCAAAAGTTTCACCATATACAATGAAATCATCCATGTATACCTCCACAGTCTCTTCAATCATATTTGAAAAAATGCTAACTGCCCTCTGAAAGGTGGTAGGTGCACTGCATAGTCCAAATGGTAAAACTCGGTAAGCAAATGTCCCCCATGGACAAGTGAAGGTGGTTTTATCTTGATCTTCCTCCCCTATTTGGATCTGATTGTATTCACTGAACCCATACAAGAAAGAAATGTACTTCTTGTCTGCTAAGGTGTTAAGCATCTGATCTATAAAAGGCAAAGGGAAGTGGTTCTTCTTAGTTTCTTTATTCAGCAACTTGTAATCAACACAAATTCTCCACTTTCCATTCTTCTTGGGTACCACCACCAATGGTGATACCCACTCACTATATGAAATGGGGTATATGAATCCAACTATGAGAAATTTTTGTAATTCAGCTTTGACAATTTCTTTCATAGTTGGGTTCATTCTCCTCTGTGGTTGTCTTATTGGTCTAACCTGGTCTTTCGGATATATCCTATGAGTACAGGTCTCAGGAGCTATTTCTCTCATGTCAGAATACTCGTAAGCAAAGGCATATTGATGTTTTTCCAATGTTTGTTTTAGTTTGGTCTATTGTTCAGCTGTCAACTGGTTATCTATGTTCAGCATTCTACCAGGTGTAACTTCTATTTGCTGAATATGGTGGTCTTTTACTAATGGCAACTCAGAAGGAGTACAGGAAGGTTCTCCCTGAAAAAAGTGAGATATCATCTTATCCTCATTACTTTTATCTTCCAACTTCTCAAGTGTCATGACAGGCTGGATCATTGATAGACCACCAATATTTTGATTCTCATCCTCAGGTTCTCTCAATAAATATATAGACTATGCAGGTGGATGTATAATCAATTTTTTTATATTCTAACCATTTGAAATGGTCATTTTCCCATCTCTACAACTTATGTAAGCATCAGTTATTGCCAACCAAGGTCTACCTAATATTAATAGGTATCCACCTAGTCCATAATTTAGATTGTAATACTAAGAAATCTGTTGGGTACTCCCATGCATCTACTGTAATAGTGATATCTTCCAGTATTCCTTCAAGGACAACTGTAGATCTGTCTACCAACTGCAACACAGTTTTAGTGGGATTTAGATTAGTCAATTTTAGTTTTTGCATGGTCTCCTAGGGCATGACATTTATGGTAGCCCCCAAATCTACTAGTGTGTTGGATAAAACATAGCCTTCTATTTTTATAGTCAGCACAGGGCTTCCTGGATCTATGTACTTCTAGTTGTAGGTATTTCCTAAAATGAGGTCAGCTGACCTACCAAACTGACTTTTTTAGTTGGTTTTCTCCCTGGTTTCTTGAGGCACAGCTCTCTTATGGCCTTTTCATAAATAGGTATATCTTTGATGGCCTGAAAGAGAGGGATTGTGACTGTTAAGTTTTTTAAAGTAGAGAGGATATCAAACTCAGTTTGTATTGGTTTCTTAGGTTCTTGTAACCTTTGTGGAAAAGGTGGAACCTCCTCTTTGTTATGTACAAGTGTTGATTCTTCTTCTACCTCTTCTATAAGGGGTGATTCCCCTTTCTCTATTTCTATTGGTTCCTCTTCTTCTATAAAAGGAGTGAATTCTACACCTACTTGCTTTCCTGACCTTAACTAGATAGGATCGCAATCTGCCTTAATATTATACATAGGGTACATCTCGTTTTTCATCTAATAGGCTGGTTGTTGTCTATTGTTTGGGTTTGTTGTTGGTTGTGCTGGTAACTGAGGAGTCCTTGGAGCAGGAAGAGTAGGCAGGCTTGGTTGTGGTGGAGTTGTAGCAGGATTTTGTGGATACTAATTCCAAGCATTCAAATTTTTCCACTATTGCCTAGGCTACTGGTATTGCATTCTTGGGTAAGGGTTGTAAGGATTTACCCCTTGGGGAAATGGATTCCAAGGTTTTTGACCATACCAACCCGTGTTGGCTGGCTGGGCTTGACCTTGGTTTTGGTAATTGTTGCCCCCATAAGATGATATCCCTAATTACATATTGTTACCCATAGGATATTTTTGTCAGTTTCTCCTATTACCCATGAAGTATACCTCTTCTACTTCATGTTCCTCTCTAGATTTCATTAACTGTGGACACAGCTTCGTTTTATGATCCTTCTTACAAACAACACATACATGAACTTTATTTTTTGGGTACTTGTTTTGGGGTGTTTGCCTCTACATTTAGGATAGAAGTAGGCCAATGTTGCCTCATTCTCCTGCTTCTTTCTCTAAAGCAGAAGAGTATCCATTTGAAGAGTCAGATATGATAACATCTCACTCTTAAGGTCCTCAAGCATGTTGCCTATTTTTGTTTTAGTGATAGTGGATGATTGCTTAACATTTCTAGGGGTTAACTTAACCTTTCTTCTTGAAAAGTTTCGACACAACTACCGGATATCGTCCATTTGGTGTTGGTAAATGTCTCCTCCAGATATCATGTTTAAAGCTTCTAAGGATTCATTTGTCAATTCTTTCAAAAAAATGCTTCTTAGGGATCTATATCCTAGTTTTGAATGGGGTGATCTTTGCAAATTGAAGCTAAATCTATCCTAGTATTCTTCCATAGATTCCCCTTCCTTTTGTGTCATGTCTAGGACTTCCTCTCTCGCATCTCTTACTCTGCCAAAATCCTGATACTGATCCAGGAAAAGTTTCTTCAACTATTCCTAGGTAGTTATTCGTTTATCCACCAAGCTAATGAACCAGTGCAAAGCTGAATCATCAAGGGTGGAAGGGAATAATTTTAGTTTTTGAGCATTTGTGGTGTAATCCACAGATCTACATAAAACATCAAATTTAAATAGGAACAGGTCTGGATATTTTGTTGGTAGTCCTCTAAAGGTTAGAAGGTGGGTAGGAGAGATGTGTTTTATCTTGTGATCTCCTCCTGCCTCTCCTATTGGAAAACTACAACCTCTAGATTTTCTGCCATTCTGTCTACTACTAAAATTTCTACCCCTACTTCATTCAAAGCAGCTGTCAATGCTTCTATTTCATTTCTTTTATCCTTCAAAAGGATGGATAATTTAGCATTTGAGATGGTTCCATCTAATACTGCTTTCCAACATTTAACATTCAGTAGATCTTCCTCAGATTGAACTCTACTTATCTTTGATCCTGCTCTAAGATTCTACTAGATTGTTTCAAAGGGAACCTATGCAGGTAGTGGGTATTTCTGCCAATGCACAGGTAGAGATTGTAATGGTGAGAGTTCAATATCATGTTCAAGTTCTACTGAAGTAGAAGTATTATGAGAAACAACTTATTTGTTTAATAAAACGATCATCTGGTCCCTTGTTCTTAGGTGGATTCATATAAAGTTTTAGATGAAGGTTTCTGAAGAAAACACTCTAAACTATTGTAACTATGCTTCCTTCATAACAAGAAATTACAATGGCTACTCCCCAGCAATGGTGCCAAAATGTTGGGAAAAATATTGGTTAGTTTTTTTATGGTTCAATTAATTTCTTCCATTTAATTGTCAACCTGGGGTAGCTCATAGTCTTGTGAGTAGTCGTGCAAAAGTTATGCTTATAATTTCTCCTTTAGAGATGAGTCCCTTAGATTATGGTTTGGGGGCTATTTGGTATTCGTTGAAGTTTGTATTTAAACCAATAATCTCATGCTACATCTAAGAAAACAGGACTGAAAGTGTTTAAAATCTAAATTATGACCTTGCTGGAAATCACATAAAACAGGGGAAATAATTAGAAAGCAAATTAATCTATAAAAGTAAATACATAAAATAGGGGGAATAAGGAAGAACTTTGTTGTAAGTGGGCCCATGCTTCTAGCAGGTTCTGCCCACGGTAAACTATCACTGGACACTTTAGAATATTTTTACAAGAAAATGCTCAAAGATTTTATTAAAAGTTGCAGTAGAAGAATATTACAAGAAACTTTTGGGGGGTCTTCCTCAGGGGTGGTCTGCATATTTATAAGATATGCAGCCAACCCTGTTACAATTCTCAAAACGAATTAGAAAATGATTCACTGTTACAACTGCTTGCTTAATTAAAGGAATCGGGTAAAATATCATGATATTTTATCGTATTCTGTTTCCAGAATACGTCTGATATTTATTTGCTCGATTTACATGATTTATTTACGTAGCTGCTATAAAATGGGTGGTAAGTCATCTTTGACGTTGTCCCATGTCCAATTTCAATGTTGGAATTCCTTTCATGTTGGTTGTTGAAGTTTCACTTTGTTCTACCGACCACAAAGTTGTGTTGTAGTTTGGCGTTAGTGGAAATTAAGCGCCGCGTATGAAGAAGTCGAGAATAAAGCGCCTTGTATGCGAAATTCAAGAAGCATATGTCTAACGAGAAGCAGACGCCTAAAAGAAATAGGTGTTTTACGGGAAGCAGACGCCTAACGGGAAGCAGGCGCCTAACAGTTAAGTGTCGAACGGAAGTCAAGTGCTTCAAAGGAATTTGGGTGCCTGACTTTGTACCTCTTCGTTGATATTCCGTAGATGTTTTTCCTTCATAAAATTGCAAGTGCTAGGTCTGAGTGGGACCTCGACGAAAACATGCCAAAATGCAACAATTTCTACTAAATCTACACAAATTACATTTAAAGACAAATATTAGAGAATATGCAAAATAAACTATTAATTATATATAATTTCCATAAAACATTTATATCTACAAGAAAATATGCTGCATATTATGGGGAAAAGAGTACAAAAAATGAGCAATTTCGTGGCTCATCAAGGCGTAACTATAATAGACCTATTGTTATTAGTTTAGATCAAAATTAGTAGTTTTAGACACTATTCAAATAAAATGACATAACACCATAGCTCATTGAAATGCACTAATACTTATCCTATAAGAAGATGAAATGATAGGTAACATAACAACCATTTCTAAGTCTACATGATTTCATCAACATTCTAGACTAAAACTCTAGAGGAAAGGCATAGATATTATCATACAAAATCATAGATATAACAAATATTGAAGGATATTCTCTTTTTTTAATTGTTTTCCTATTATTTATTATTAAACTCTAGAGGAAAGGCATCATCAGGGTGCTTTATTGCCCAACCAAGTGGCATTCTACTAAACATAATTTATATTTAAAATTCCAACCCTTCATGAATGGACAGATACATAAAATGGATTTAGTTAAAGAGGCCTAAATTGTGCAAACCTACTCATGCATTAGACATACATGCGACAATATCTAATAAACTTATGAGTACAATCCCACAACTGGATCTAGATTTTAATGTAGTAATTAACTTACATTTAGATAATACATATACTATATATCTATAATAAACATCAATATTCGTACACCATAACATGCATTTCATACTTTCCATGGTGAATCCAATATTCTAAATGAAAAAATCAACATATTATCCCTAGTTCATGGTGCATATGTCATAATACTAGACCTTATCTATTATTATCTAGGATAGTTTGAATTTCCAACAGTAAAGATATTCTACCCTCAATACTACACAATTATTTCACATATCCATTCAAATATATGTCAACTTTCTTATGATGCATTTATGCTACTATCACATAACACGGATAGGTATCCTTATGTTGAATGAGTCTTAGGTTCAATCATTACTTTCTTATTTCATGAGAGTATTCTATTGTGTGTAACATTATTGTAATAGTATACAAATTCCAAATAAATGACACATAAGTATATGACAATCCTCATAGGTATATAAGCAATAAGGTGAACTTTTCACTTTCGTATATCCTATAGCAACAATTGCTACTCTCATGCAAACAAATGAATACTTCTACTACATGGGTAGCCTACAACCACTTCTTTCCCACATATGCAAATATAATGAGAATTATTCTACTACAAGTGTAACCTACACCCATTACTCTTGCACACATGCAATACAAGATGTATACCTCTATTTCATGGATAGCCAACAACCACTCCCTTTTACACATGCAATGGAAAATGAATGTTTCTATTTCATGTATTGTTGATAGCCACTTCTCTTGCACACATGCATTATGAAATGAACATTGCTCAGACATAGATAAGATATAACCAATTTTTAATCATGCATACAAGAGGAGCATTGTTCCATAATGTTGTTGTAGGTTCTCTATACACATATAGAGGCAAGTAGATTAATATACCCTCATTTTTGTTAGAAGAAAACACTTATAAGGAAACAAAACATGACTATACACATTCTATAAAGGACTAGATCCACCTACAATAGCATGGAAACAACTAGGATAAGTCCATCATGATTTCTTCACGTGGGTGTACCCAAAGCTATCATATTTGTCATTGTCGTTCTTACACCATACTATACTCCTGATTTTGACAATAATTTCTTTTAAATGGAAATCTAGATTCAAATTTTGAAAACTCAACCCACATAGGGCAATGTATATGAGAAGGTTATTCATGATGAAAATAAAGACTATACTTGGAAACAACATGTTTGTTTGCATATCATGTGTCATACCAATGCATAGTTTGTGTATCATGTATTATACTAAATCATAGTTTGCATAGCTTCAAGAGTAGAAAAAAGCACAATACATACAGTCTCCCAAGCCCTCTAACATCCTCTAAAACCATCCTCAACTTTTCCAAGTAACCCTTACCCATCTTAAGAACTCATGTTCCAACAATATCCCTTGAAATAACAAAATGACAAGTCAAGATTAGCATTAGCTTACGCCTTAAATTTTTTATTAGGGAGCAAGAAACCAAAAGAGCAACAAGAAGAATTATTCTCTATTTGCATACCATGGTTATAATCTTTTAATTTATATTTGTAATCGTTTAGCATAATGTTTGCTTTCTCCAACTACGAATTGATTGAAAACACATTCACAAGAATATTTTATCCTTCCATAACATCAGGTTGTTGCTCCTAGGTGTTAAGAATAACAGCTCCAAATCAGCTTGACCAAGATTTCAAGGCCATTAACAAGACAAAGCTAAATAAATAAATCCATCAAAGGCTTGGAGTTGCTTCACATAAACACATGCTCTAATCAATGTAAAAAACAATGTTCTTAGGTTGCAATAACCCTAACTACAATAGCATGAAGGACACTTATGTAAATATCCTTATTATTTTATATTAGATACCACCTCATATTATACAAATATCAAGGAGTTATGTGATAGCCAAATATTATGCAAAAGACTAACCTCTTATTATACAAATATAGACTAAATTTAATTATAATTAGTTAAAAGAATTAATTAAAAATATTTTAAACAATTTTAAGTGTTTGTTAAAATGGTTTTAAAAATATATATAATTATTTATCGATGTATTTGTAATGTTATTTAACAATATAAATTAAATAGGATGAGTTCCATTGTTTAAGAAAGTATATTTTCTACCTTTTAAATATGATTAATATATTAAATCTGATTAGTAGTATAAATATGATTAGTATCAACATCTAGAATTAGTAGAGTAAATCAATAGAAGGGGTTTGGATTGAAGACCAAAGTGAAATCATAAAGGAGACAAGGTTTTTTATCGGAATATTCTAAGATCAGAGAAGTTTGAAGTTCTTAATTATAATCTTCTACAAGAAGTACCTTTAGTTATAATAGATGAATACAATAGGAAACTGATGGAGCCTATTACTTTGGAAGAAGTTCATTTAGCTTTTTTCTCTTTTGATAAGGATAAATCCCTGGGTCTAGATGGGCCCTCTACAACATTTTATCAACATAAGTGGGATGTTGTGAAAAATTATTTATTGGTGTCAGTGGAACGGTATAGGGTAAAACAACAATTATCTTATAAATTAAATGCAACATATCTTACCCTAATTTCAAAAAAGAATGATGCAAAATTATTTGATTCATTTAGGCCCATAAGCTTATGTAATAGGGCATATAAGATTATCTCCAAAGTGTTGGCAAATCGATTAGGTTAAGACCACTACTAGACAAAATTATTTTAGAATAGCAAGGAGGATTTGTGAAAGGAACACAAATTCTAGACGGGATCATAGTAGCTCATGAAGTTAAGCATTTAACTACTTCAAGAAAAGAGAGCAATGATCTTAAAACTTGATGAGTAAAGCTATGATAGGGTTAAATGGGGTTTTCTTTTTGCAGTATTAAAAAAGTTTGGATTTGAGAAAAAATAGGTCATGTGGATTAAAACTTGTGTCTCTAGAGTTTCCTATTCAATGTTGGTCAATTGATTAGTAACAAAATCATTTAAATTCAAGAGAGATCTTAAACAAGGAGATCCTCTATTACCATATTATTCATCATTATGGCAAAAGTTTTCGGTAAGAACTTGAAGAAGGCTTACAAAGATGGGCTTATAAGTGGATTTAAGGCTAGTAATAACATTGACAACATCACCCATCAACAATTTGTGGATGATACAACCCTTTCTGGGAATGCAAGGATAAACAAGGTCAAAGCTTTGAATAACCTATTAAAGAAATACAAAAGAGCATCAAGGCAGTAAGTTAATAGGACAAAATCTAAAATTTACTTCCTAAACACCCCAGCTACAATCAAAGCAAGGATATGCAGATCACTTCACATGGAGGAGGTAAATTTGCTAGCAACTTATCTAGGGATGCCCTTATTTGAGGGGAGAATGATGATAGAATTATGGAATCCAATTATAAGTAAAGTTCAAAATAAATTACCAACATGGAAAAGTAGATGGTTATAATTAACAAGAAGAGTGTAGCTAAGTAAATTAGTCTTACAAGCCATTCCAACATATTATATGTCCTTGTATACTATGCCAAAATCAATAGAAAAAAGTTTAATCTATATGACAACCATTTTTGTGGTCAAGATTACATGATAAAAGAAATTTCCATTGGTGAAATGGAGCAAAGTGTGTGATGATAAAACTAGGGGAGGTCTTGGTTTAAAACTTCTTACAAAAGCTTTAAGAGTTCATACAAATGCAAACTTAGCTCTTAGGGGAAAAGTAATTTGGAGATTGTACAAAGAGAGTCAAAGGCATCGGAAAAATATTCTTCTAAGTATGTTGATCCCAATGACCCAAGCTTAATATTTACTGCATTCTCACTACCAAATGGTTTTACACTTTGGAATGGTTTAAAAAAATCAATTGATATAATGATTAACAGTCTAAGATGGGTGGTTGGAATCGTTGAAAAAAAATCTATTTGGATAGATACTTGGTGTGATAAAAAACCACTCAATCTAGATCCAATTTGAAACTATGGATGAGATTACTTCAAGACAAATATGGTGATAGAGTTTCAAACATTATGTAAAAGGATTGGGAAGGAAGATACAAATGGAAAGAAAAATTGTTTACAAGTATACAAGACATAATTGCTAAGAGGCAGTTGAGCAAAAAGATAGCAACAATAATTATTCCTATGGGAGCCAAGGATAAGTTGCTTTGGGAGTTGAATGGCTTAGAAGAATACACAACAAGAAGTGGATATAATCTAAAGCATCAACAAAATAGGGATAGCTCGAGCATTCCTAAAATCAAAATGTTTGTTTGGCTAATAGATCATAGAAAAATTATATCCTAGGATAGCCTTATGAAAAGGGGTTTTCATGGCTGCTTAGAATGTGTTCTATGTAAAAAGGAGTATAGACCATCTCTTGGGACACTACTCAATAGTCTAGAATCTATGGCAATGAATTCTCAATATGTTTGGTAAATGCATGGTGATGAATGGCAAAATTGAAGAATGGTTAGAGCAATGACAAAGCACTTTTAAAAGCAAGGTCTTAAAGACAATCTAGGATATATCAAAACATACAATACTTTGGACTATATGGCTGGAAAGGAATAAAAAGTATTTAAAGGAAATGAAAGTAGTTTAGAGGTAATGAAAAGGAATATTTATTTAGCCATAGAGGAGTCTAAACCAACCCTATCAACTCACCTAATCCCTAATCTAGAAGCAAAGAGTATTGATAGATGGAGTCAAGTCATCAAATGGAATTATGATATTGGGTACAAGAGAAACAAAAAGAAGACAAAGAATGTAATAAGTTAGATAGGCTAGCCAATAAAGGGTTTTAATTGAGGATCATGAAGTCAAATTCTCTTTCCTATGGTTTGAAGTAATAAGTTTAGCTGAAGCTAACAACAATATGTTGCCTTAATCAAATAATGATTAAGATTTACTTTAATGATTTCCATTGGTAATATTTGCTTTATTTTATAAAAATGATGTGTTTGCATATAAACTATTTTTTACAATAATTGTGGTTGCACTTATGCTTCAAAAACAAAACTAGCAATCTAGATCTAATAAAGCAAACTATGATAGTGCAATGTTTTGGAAATATTACTCTACTAAGATGTAATGCATAAACAATAAAGGTGGAGTTTTGGTATTGTTATAGAAAAATGTAAGGATGTTGAATTTTGGAAAATTTGTATTCACAAAGAAAATTGAAAAAGATCTTAAAAATAAAAATAAAGAATTCATACATTTTATGAGAAATGATGCAAGTATTTAGCTATAGCTAATCAATTGACATGAGATATTAATCTATTTGTAAACTCTCAAACCCTAAAGGAGAGAGTTGTAATTTGTCAAGGGTGAGGGACTAAAGTACAACCCTTTCTTAAATAAATATGAGTAAATTATTGTCAAATAAGCACTTAAAGGAGAGAGAGTTGTAATTTGTCAAGGGTGAGGGACTAAAGTACAACCCTTTGTTAAATAAATATGATTAAATTATTGTCAAATAAGCACTTAAAGGAGAGAGTTGTAATTTGGTGCAGCGCAACAATGGTTCGGGCTTTGGCTCTTTTTCAAGAGGTCCACGGTTCAAACCGCGATGTGGGCGAGTGTGTAAGGGGGTGGGTGTGTGGTGGCTTTGTGTTAAATTCCCTATTGATAAGTATAGCTCTCAACTTTAGAAGGGGTCATAGTTGGGATAAGACTGGGGTCATAGTTGGGATAAGACTGTTCAACCCTGTACATCGATCATAGAGGTTTCTCACAATAACCAAATCAAAAAAAAAAAATTATTGTCAAATAATATTATCAATAAAAAATTAAAAAATATAAATTCAAATCTTATCAAAACTATATATACATGATTATCAAGTTGTTATATTCTTATGCAGTCAGGATGATAATACAAGCAAAGTCAAACATGAAACAATAATAACATTGTTTATCTATCGATAAACCCAAACCTATATTTATATTCTTTTATAATTTAAAAAATAAAATAAAATTATAAATTTACCTATATCTATTGAACATTTATAGATTAAATTTTACACATTAATTATTAAATATTAGATTTAGATTCATGGACGGAGATCTAAGTTTGAATCTTGACAAAGATACATACATAATAACCAAACTATTATAATAAATGCAATACGGATAATCTGGTTCAACCATTTATAACCAATTAAAAATATTTATTAAAAACATATTTGACAAAAAAAATAAAACGCATTCATTGATGTTACTACATTATTTAAATTTTATATTAGATTCCTACATCCGGCAGACTTCTACAAAATTAGTGAATAATGTTATGATAAAAGACCACACAAAACCTTGGTAAAATAGACGAATGAATATGTCAAAAGTTCAAATAAAATATATATATATATATATATATATATATATTTATTTATTTTTTTTTTTTCATCCATCAAGCCACGGCTTTGAAATATTATGCCCTTACAGGTAACTTCAAGGTCCTCAGCCACATCAACCCCACCACTCTAACTATGTGCAACTAATATCAACCACACAATCTAGCTACGTGCAACTAATGTTGATTATGGGGTGAATGGATGGCCTATAATATCTTCACCTTACAATAAAGCTCAATCAAAGCATTCAAAGAAGCATAACTTTAAACACGTAAGGTGAAAAATACAAAAACCTTCTCTATCCAACAATGAAGACTGAGGCATACCGTAAGTGCTTATCAATAGAAGAATGTATCCACAAAATTTTAGTGGAAAACAAACATCATAAAATGGGATATGCCGAGAGCTAGCTTAAATTGCAATTTCACTTCAAATTTTCTAGCTTTACATTGACCCATTGTAACGATCTGAAATGGAAGCCGAATAAATCTAAGACTTCTTATCTGTACACTCATGACAAATCATATTGCCTTCAAATATTTGACAAGGGTTGCATATGGTAGACTTTACATGATTGCAGCAACTCATGCAGTAACATATTTCACTATGGTAGTGTTTATTGGTGTTTTAAGCCCTTAAGTGGCCTAGAGCATTCAAAAAGAGAATCCTTAATTTGTCCCAAAATAATCCATGATGGTTTTTCTCTTCGAGGATGAAGGTGGGTTTAGGACAGAAGAGGGGCTCTTGGTTTCTGGAGTTCTTTCATAGATAGAACCATTCTCTTTACCGCTCGATGAGACAACGCTTGCGCGAATATTTGTATTAGGGCTTAGTGACAATCCTTCCATTATCAATGATCTGGATACTGAGAACTTTGACTGAGGAGTTAAAGCCTCATTGCTTCTTAAATATTGCGGGGAGTTGCCTTTATTACTGTTTGTAGGAACAAATTCTAGTTCACAAGCAGAGGCATCTAGAAGAGGATCTTCCAGATGCCCATTATATGATGAACTAAATAATCTCTGGGAAGCAGATGCAGGATAAGCTGATACTCTTCGACGAATTGCAGTGGGAATAGAATGTTCGCTCTCAAAATTGGAGTTCTCAATATTCCAAACCCTAACCTACTAAATTTACAGAATAGATTAGCATCTTTACTAAACATGAAAGAAGATTGAAGGGAAAAAAACAAAGATATATGCATTAGGGACTTAACTAAAAAGGCACGAACATCTATTGATGACTTAGCCACTGAACAAAACAAAGGCATAACATACTGTGTAGTCGTCTGATGCAGTTGCAATCTTACAGAAATCAGAGGGGCACCTGCAAGAATCAAATGGTTGTAATTAAAAAGTACAAATTGCTCAACTAAGTAGGCAAGTCCTGGTGTCTAAAAATATAAACATGACATGCCCCTGACAATTAGCAACTTAAACATCAAAATTGTTCTGTATAACATTTTTCAATCAGTTTTGGAATGGATTGTTTTAAGAAGGAATGAGTCGAGTATTACCAGTCAACAGCAGTTACCTCCCCTTGATCCCCACTGAGTTTCACAGGATTTGCTTGAGGCTTGTCAGCCTGGAAACCAAAACGATAATATTATTGTGAATGATGAAATAAAACCTAAATCCATACAATGGAAATTAGATGCATTTGTTATTAGCAAACCTGCCATATGAAGGCATTTCCATCAGTTGATCCACTGAGTATTTGAGTTCCATCCGGACTGAAACAAGACTGCAATAAACATGTCCAAGCAAGATAATCAAAAGCTGAGAGCAAAAGTTTGTAAGTAGCTTATATATCACCAGATAGAACGTATTCCATCAATATGATTCAAATATTAACATCATTGAGAATTATTGAAGAAACGTTAGGAAACATATTTGTGCTTTAGCAACTAGCAAAAGGGGTGACAAAATGCCAGCAACACTCCAAAACTCTCACTTATAAAGACCAGAACTGAAGAAGTAAACTAGCCTTCATAACCACTTTGTAGTATTGCGCAAAACTGTGTTATCTTGACACAATAAATGAAGACAAATGAAATTAATATCAAATAGGCCTGTTTGTGTTCTGTAAATCTTATAAATGCAACAGGTTGGAGATACAGAAGAGAGGAATTTCAGGGGATATCTATGGAGTGGCACAGCCTTTAACCCTAATATGTGAATCAGTGATCATCAAGATTCAGAGCACATTCTATGATGAGCGGCATCTTTGTAGTCACCTTTATGTAGAAAGAACCAAGCGAACGACCCGAGAAACATTTCAAGGGACCCTTATCTGGTTGAAATGCATTATATAAGTAAATCCTGCAAAAGGAATGAAGTTATTAAAAAATGATTATCATTCACTAGGCCAAGTACATAAATGTTGGGCTTTAGCAGAGTACATTCAAATTCATTGATCTACAAGGCTCTTAATTTAGTCAAGAAAAGGCCAGCAGAATCAAACAAAAACACACAACCATTCTAGACACACAATATTAAAAAAAAAAATACTCACTTGTTTTCCATGCAGGATGCTATGATAGATGTTCCGGTTGAATCTTGAGCCAGACTAGCTATTCCATGAACTCGACCTTCCTGTAGCCACTCAGACCCGAACAAGAACTAATTTCATTTGAATCATGAGATAGAAAAGAAATCTCAATGATATTAGCTAAGCAGCACATGGATTCCACAACTTCTATGTTAGAACAAACATAATTAAGAGCAAAATAAATTGAAACCTAAAGCCCAATATCAGAAAGCAGAATATTAGTGGACCATTAAAACACAAATTAAGATAAAACAATAGCTTACTAGCCATGCAGTTTAAACAGTAGTGTGTACCGACCAGTTATATTGCCATGTTGTCATACAATATGCCAGCACAATAAAAGAGGTTTCACTATTTTGGATTTGACACATTGTTAGACTTTAAAACTAAAAAATGTAGAATAGCCGAGTCATGTAAATTTCATAAACTATAAATTGCACTTGAAAATATGCAATTTACGCAAACCAAAGTATTGTCAATTTGCATTAAGACTCTTCACAAA